>APFE030860345.1:0-19737 GCA_000404065.3 Pinus taeda | reverse complement strand
AATGATTTCATTTGTGTATTCAATAAACACAAGATTTCATAATTGAGTAAAATATTCGCCATGCCTGGTGAGAGATTCGCCAAAAAAGTATATATACATATCATATTATTGATAAAATCGCCTTCCATTTTTCCTATATGCCTTGGAGATTCGCCCATTTATTATACATGTAAATTTAGGGGGGGTTCTTAAAATTTTCCCTGGTTAAGGCCGATAAGACTTGGAAACATAAAAGTTAATTCCAATGAACCATTAGGGGACTTTTGAGGTCTAAAATGGGCCTCCTAAGAAAAATGTACAACCAAAATAAACATTATAAGAACTAATAGGATTAAGGATGATGATGTAAGCCATGGGGGATGATTCACCAATTTTGGAGTAAAAAAGTAAAGATATTAAAAAATAATGAAATAATAAATCTACTTTTTCAACTCATATTTTTAACTTATCTCCCTAAGGTTTTACTCAAATTTCGTGTGGGATTACTCATTGGATGCAAAATTTAATTCCTCATCCAAGAAATACCCATGTTTCATACTTTCGATGGACCCTGCTACAAAAAAAGTGAGAAATACAAAATTTTAATTCCTTATCTAAGGGGTACACATGTTGCATGCTTTTGATGGACCTTGCTACACAAAAAATGAGAAATACATGAAAAACGTGATTGCAATCATGTTTTTCATGTATTTCTCATTTTTCGTGTAGTAGGGTCCATCAAAAGTATGCAAGATTGTTACCCCTTGGATGAGGAATTAGAATTTTCATCCAATGAGTGTTTCCTCTCGAAATTTGAGAAAACCCATAGGGAGATAAGTTGAAAATATGAGTTGAAAAATAGATTTTTCTTTTTTTCTCTTTAAAATTTGATAATTTAATGTAATCTTATTTTATGATTTCCTTAGGAGGCTCATTTTAGACCTCAAAATTCCTCTAACAAGAGGACTTCATCAATGATGTCAAGCTCCTCAACCTCCAACCACAAAATATCCTTCTCCTTTTCTTTAGGCTTACATAAATCCCTCTCTACTATGTCATGAGGGTTTCTTTAGCTTGATCAACTGATTCATTCTCTTTTTCACAAGTCACATCTTCAAAATTCCTTGGATCAAACTCACCCGTTACAGACATTAATCTACCGATTCTTTTAGCTTGCCTTAGAATTTATTGTAGCTGATTGTAAGCATCTGGGAGCCAGAAGGACCACACGTGATTGATGAGGGAGACGATAGAGTCCTTTTCCATGGCATTACAGGAGAGGACCATGTGCCTTTACTTGCCATCTTCACAAAATTTGATCTGGAAGAAGCGGCCTGCATCAAGAGTTCCCATGGAAATCTTTTCATACAATAATTTATAAATGGTTTGGAGAATGTCTGAAGCTACCATAATTAAGACTTGAACTTGCAAAATTTCATAGAAATCCATTATTATAGCCATTTTTGGTGGAATCTTTTGTGCTCCCTTGGAAACTTCCTCAGCTTTACTCTTTTCGTCTTCGTCCAGCTTTACGGCCTCAAATATCTTGGTCTATCATCATGCCTGCCTTGTATCATATTCCTTGAAATGATTTTATCCACACATAAACTAATGCTCAAACAAACCACCAAGCCTTTAATCTCATTCTGATAGTTCCAACTTTTTTTCACAGGTAATTTCGCTTATGTAAATGTGGTAATTTATTCTTTGTCATAGTCACCTTGTAACATATCTATGTGGAAATATTCACCAAATTAAATGTTGCAAAGATTTTAATACACTCCATTATAGTGAATTAAATAATGGAAATATGACCAAATTCGAATACTAACACTATCCCAAATCATTCCACTCGTTCATGCACAAAACTTCATGTGACGCACTTGATTAATATGACCATGTCCAGGTCAATATTAAATAAGGAAAAACTTTAACTATCAACCAAATCAATAGTTTAATCAATGATAATTTAAAGACAAAATCATGGCTATGTTATAGACTAGATCTTCTTGTGGACACATTATCTACATTTATGATGGGTGATTTTTCTAGTTTTGAGTCCTCAATATTCTTCTATGCATGTGCACTACATTAAAAACTTGACATCAAACAATCCAATATTGTATCCATGATATATATATTTTATTTTGAACAAATCTATGTACTTTGAAAAATTAAAGGTTCACATAATAACAGAGGCAAAAAAAACAATGTAGGGTTTAAATCAAGAAGAATAACGTAGAGCCTAAGATATACAATATGGCCAAGAATCACATCATAGAACCTGATAGGGATAATATAACGAAGAAAGATAGCCTAAGTCCTTGGCATACAGTGCATGCTCACATAAGAAATGTTTATTGATCTACATAAATCATCAATATTGTACCTGTTGGGTTGTGTTATATTATTTCCATGACTAGCCCAGTTATTTAACTAGAGGGTTAGAGGGGGGGTGGAGCCCCCCCTTCATTGTGTCGATGTGCAATGGGGGCGTTACAGGGGGGCAGCATCCCCCCCTTTTACAAGGGGTTTGTGGAGGGTGGTAACCCCCCTCTACGAGGTCTAGGGAAGCACAACACAATTTTTTTTTATTAGACCCTATATTAGGTGGGAAGACCTACCTATGGTTTTGTGGATGGCTTTCACACATGGTTTTGGGCGCGATGGTTTTCGGTCCATGGTATTGGATGCTTTGGCATGTATATATATGTATTGTAACATTGAAAGGAACATAATGAAAAATCAATCTAGTAGTCCCGGTTTTGGGATCTAAGGAAAAATATTTGTGTATATTTGTTTTATGTGTTATGCTCTTGCTATTGTTTATTTTATGTTTTTAGAATCCATATGCAGGTAATCTATGTGTGGGGTTGAAACTTATAGTACTGTAATGCGACATTTGATTGATAATCATAGAAATACTCTGACTTTCTTTCGATGAAGAAATAAGTTCAATAGTGTGTGCTATTTTTATTTTCTTTTTAAAATCATTTCATTTGAACTTACACCAATAGCTTCAACTTTCTGCTTTAGCCTTTTGAACTACTTCTCCCTTTAGGATAGATCTACTCTCTTCTAACTTTGCTACAAGTTTTCTACAATTTGTTATCTATTCCTTAAGTTGATTTCTACTTCCTCTTTAATATTCCTTTCCTTCTTTGGCTGATTTATCAAATTAGAAATTTCTTCCTTGAACGCATGATCTCTCTCATTAAGAATTTGGAGCAATTCTTTAGATATTTATTCTCCAATGAACTTCACGATCAATGTTTCTTGAGATTTTTTTCTACTTCAAGGGTGACTAGTCCGTTAAGCTCTTCATCTTCATATTCCTCCACTGGAGATACACCTTCCTCACCGCTTGAGGAATCAAATTTAAAACATTGATTATCATCTTCTTCAATGACCCAAAAATCATCGTCACTAGACTAGCAAGGAAAATGTCCATGACTGAAAATACTATTTTACATAAATTTTACTAGCAGAAGAGGTTCCCCAGGTTTTGCAACATTCTTGGCTTGTTTGCAACTCTTCTTCTATTGAGTTTTTTCCTCTTATTCTTCGCTATCATCCCATGATCTGCTCTCCAAATAGTTAAGCTTTGCTAAATAGCACCAACTTTGATATGAAATGTTTGAAATGGCCTCAATACTGAGTGTGGGGGTTGGAATCAATAATGATGGTGTTATTATGATTTTTATCTCCTTTTACCAAAGCACAAGAATCAGTAACCCATCAAAAAAACTTATGAAACCATAATGAAATTAATGTCAAAAAACATGTAGAAGAATCATAGCTATAAAATAAAACATCATAAATAATATGAAGACATGCACAAAAGAGGACACAAACATATCTAGTGGAAATTCCCATCCATGACAAAAAGCCTCCTGCTGCTATTGCTACTCAAATCTTATATCAAATGCTGAAATATTTTTTATATGGAAGAGCTAGCACACACTGTTGGAAGACTCAACTACTATGACAATCTGCTAGAAACACCAGATAGAAAAACTCTTCTCTCATGACTTGACGAACACCCATTCACTCGAAACCACCACAACCAATGAGCCTCACCCAATACCACTTGAATATGGAGAAATATGCTTCATGTTATGATTTTCTAGCTAGAAGGTCCCCACCTTATCTACGCATTGTCTACTATGAAGCCCCAATGTCTTCAATACCCCCATGTGAACAATGTTTCATGCATTTTCAAATTGAGCGAGCTCAAATCTGATCAACATGAGCAACCCAACAACCTTTCTTATCTGAAAATAAAATCCCATATGAACACACCAAACTCAACTACAGATGTGCAATCATCTACGCAAGGTATTGTGGCACTCACTCAATCCATCCATACTCTCACTTTGTCAATCCCGCAACACAATACTCTACACACGTATATGCCAAATTATCCTCAGCTATCTCCAAACCAATACCATGGGAAAATATAATGGCCTTTTCAATACAAAGGACACTTGTATTGTGGTAATACCAATAGCAAGACCTCTTATACCAAGGTAATATGAGTACCACATGCCATGGTAATGCCAATACCAAGAACACTTATACAATGGTAATATTAATACCAAGAACACGTGTACCATGGTAATACAAATACAAAGTGCCAACTTGAGTATTATACACGATCTCAAATCAAATACCGAGGGCATATACCAAGGTATTGCTGTGCTCATACTCAGTGTTGGGTAAAACCAAGTCTTAATTAAACCTGCAACTATATAGACAAAGCATCGATAACTTGGTTGCAATCACACTCATAAGATTGCATCCGTGGAGTTAAAAGCTTACAACAACACACATAAGTCTGACTCCATGCAATTGTGGTAGAGTAAAGAAAAATAAGAAACTTCTCAACACAAAACCTCTGCCAACCTACTCGATAACTTGATGTAGTTCTTCATCACGTCCACAACTTTCAACACATCTATGATAAGCCTAGAAATTGTTAACTTACGCATGTCAACACCAATAATAGAATCTGCTTTACACACAAGAAAATAATGCCATAAACCACTCAAGCATAAAAAATTCCAACTCATACTACCATGAGGCTACTAGGTTGATATCAATGCGAACCAACAAAACCACACCAACAACTATATTATCAATTCCAACGTAGATTTATTATGATTTGAAATTTGTGAAAGGGTTTTAAAAACATAAAATATTTTATGTAGAAACTTCTTTTATACCAAGTTATATAACTTACTTTGTCAAAGTACTTTTTGGAATTAAATTAGTTTTCAAATTTTTAAATAGGATCTCTAAAGTTTAATGAAGTTAAAAAATATTTATCTATATATATATATATATATATATATATATATATTTTTGAATATTTTGGAAATAGAAAATAAGTTTCAAATTTTTTTATTTAAATTCTATTTTTGTAATTCGTAAACTATTTTTTTTGGCTTTCAATTAGTTTTCTCAAATTTTTAAATACGATCTATAAAGTTCAGTAAAGTAAAAAAAAAAAAATAGATTAAATATTTGGAAATTAAAAAACTAAGTTTAATTTATTTAATAAATTTTTATTTTGTAATCGTAAATATTAAAGAGATGAAAAATTTTATGTTGCTTTTAAATATATTTGTAAAGAAATCAAATTTATATAAAAATAAAAAATTCTCCATACGCAAAGGTCATAAAAAACATTAAGAATGTACATGTCAATATATTGATATTTATGAATTATTAATTTTTTTATTTATAAATTATTATATTCTTACTAGAAGGGGACTCAACAACAATTTGTCAAGTTTGTGATTTATACTCGTGCAGTAACATTTGTACTTATGATTATTTTGGATTTTTGTCAAAGTTAAATATGAAGAGAAACACCTTTGCCAACTCCTAAGTGCAATCATAACTTTGAATGTCGGCTCGATCTTGTGCATTACAAATCAAAAAATCACTGTTTGTTTTTAGAAAATCTCGATATATTAAATACACCTTGCTTGACGTTGAAGTCATTCTTCCATGAGGGAAATACACATGGTACATTCCACACACATTGCACTCCATCCGCGTGGAAATAATTTGGACTAAATCATTACCAATATAAGGGTTTTTAGGGTTTTTGGTTTTTTGCAGTTGAAATGTTCAGTTTGGAAGTTCAGATTTACCACCATCATTTTGTAGGAAATTCTAAGCTTCAAGTCTGTAAGCAGATCCATCATCAAAACTTCAAATCTCTGAGAAAATAGTGTGAGAGAACAAATATATAAATACACAAAAAAAGCTAAAAAAAAAATGGACTACAATAAAACCTTAATAATAAATAAATATTATAAAATAATAGTTTAGGTATTATTTTATTTATTATATTATTATTGATAAAATGAAGATGTATTATTATTACGGTAAGTAATAATATGTGTATATTAAAATACATATAAAAAAAAACTATTTGTAAAACTAAGGAATATTGAATTTTTAATAATATTATATGATCGTTGTTATTATTAAGGAGAATTGAAAAGTATATTATTATATTTATTATATTATTTTCTTGTATTATCATAAAATTATAATAATATAATAATGTTGATATTAGGTAATGATATAGATAATTGATTGACTTAAATATAGAATTTTATAAAAGTAGTTAAAATGTTATTATACATACTTTATATTCAATTATATTTAAATTAATTTATTATTAATATTATATTTATAATTTAATTGAAATAATAATAAAAAATACAATAAGGAGAGGATATTATGATGAAAATGTAAGGGAGGAAGGAAATAGGGTAGGACTTTAAGAATTTTTGAGAATTTTTGAGAATTCTTATGGAGGGGAATCTAATAGTTATTGATTTCAAGGTTATTGTCTCTGCTTAGATTGTTAAGGTTTCTTATGATCTCCAGAGCTTCTCTAAAGTGTATTTTTAAATAATGGTCTTCTATGGCAATTGTATCAATTTTTTTAAGATTTATATGCTACTTAGTGTTAATGGAGTGCTCGGTAAGGGTAGAAGAGTGAACTTGTTCATGCATAGCCTTAGCCACGTGTTCTTTTATCTTGATTTCTATGTGGTCCTAAGTTTTCATATAGCCATGCTTCCTCTAACTATTGCACAATATGTAAATTCAATGCTTTCCTTCATTATTACACAGTAAGTCATTATCAACACTCCAAATATACTTGGCATTGCAACTAATAAAAGCTTAGTCATAGTGTGACCCAAATAGCTAGTCAACTTTGGTGACATGTGTGATTATCATGTGGGTTCGGTTCAATGTTGAGAATTCAATGTTGTCGTTCAAAAACTAACGTAAAGTACATGGGATTGGTGGGAGAGCGGTACCCATTACATCAGTAAGAATGAGGGAGGGGGTAGGAGGCACCCCTTATATAAGCAAGAGAAGGGGGGAGGGAGAGGGTGGTTCACACTCATGATTTCCATGCAAGGTTCCACCAACTTATCTGATAGCGAAGGTATATAGCACTGAATCCATAGCTTGTAGGGTGGGGCCTTCACGTCAAGGGGGCGTGTCCCCACAAACCATTCCTCAATTAGGGTTCCATCTGTCAAACTACTTTCCTTTACGCCCAAAAATGTGAGGTTCCTCCTCTAATTTCATGTCGTTATTATCCTCTTTATCAAGAATGGCATATGAGATGTGGTATTCTACCATAATTTGATACCCCTCTATCCTCCAAGCTACACTATAGTATTATCTCCTCTGAATAGATTATAATATGTAGATTCTCACTAGCTCATCCCTCCACAAACATGAACATAACATAGAATTGTTTCTATCTCAAACCAAGAATAGATAATGTTTTACTATATACTAAAATGAAAATATTCATGTAAGTAAAACAACATCACACATTTCTAAAGACCACTTCACTTATCGCCTTCCATTCTAGTCATTAAATGTACATAAGTATGACAAACAATTTCATATATAATGCAATTAGACTTCTATTATCACTAATTACATGCACTACAAAATAACTTACATGCTTGAATATTCTTTAGCATCATGACTCTCTTGTATTTTATGTCCTTGAGGCTAGAAAATATCTCTATAAACAAAAAAAGAGTTGTAACCAACAAATCTTGGAGATTAGAGCAAGTGTCCTTGTTCTAGAACATTAGATGCCACATGATAAGATAGAATGGGTGAATCTATTGCATGAGGACAACTCAACGTAAAAACTAACATCATATATTTTCCTTACACATAGTATAGCTGCAAATTTACAAGGAAAAAAATGAAATTTGATATGTGGAATTGAGGTTTGTTTGGCTTGATGCTCCTGCATCATAACATGAAATAAACAATGGTTTGATACAGATCATTAAAATAATAACTCCTCTCACATCTATCTATGAGATGATAGATCTCATGAGGCCAAGGGTTATGGCAATGTAGGTGTAACTTTACCTAGTGGCCATGTGAGAAGAATAAAAATGTGATGTATATTCCTCGAATCAAGAAAAAAATAATCTCAATGTCCACAATTGTAGATCATAATCTCAAAGTTTTATTCTTCAAGTCACATTGTATTGTGAAGGATATATAGGATAACTATAACTTCATTGAAAGAGGAGTGTGAGTTTTAGGATGATGTTAACAACAAATATCATTATACAGTTGAATCTTTAATAATGTTAGTGTTGGCATTATTTCCCAATGTGTTGGCCTTGATGTCAACTTGTACTATGTTCTCATCACATTTTATCTACATTGATTATTTGTTGGGAAGTAGTTCTGTTGTAAGAAAAGGTAGAGGTTTATTTTTTTAATGTATTATGAGGGTGATGCCTACATAGGTTTTTTGAAGTATTACGGAGGCTCTACAGGTGTTGGAGAAGTACTGAAGAACAATGGAAAGGTTCTGAGCAAAGTGGAGGTGATTTGCATGGGTTAGAGTATCTTCTTATGGGAAGTAGTTATTCTCCAAGCAAGGATAGCAGTGTTATATTAGGAAATTCCATAGCATACAAGTGACGATCATCTCTAGGAAGAGTATACTATCGAAGCAAAGACTCTTGTAGGTAACAAAAATGAGAAGCCATGATCAAAACCAATGGTTTTCCCATGGAATTTATGTGTGCAAGACTGCAACTTAAGAGGTCAATGAAACCATTCAAAAAATACCTCTGATTTTCCGGTGGTATTCGCAAGGCCAAAATTTCATATAAAGAAAATGATTTTGATCATCCACGTACGTGTGAAAAAAACAAAGAAAGAAATGTGGATAGATACTTTATTTTGTTCGATGTTCTTGTACAAGTCAAAAGTAAGAAACGATGGCAAGTTTCAAGAAAAGGAAAAGGTTGATCTAAATAATATGATTGAATATGTTCATCACATATAAATCCAATCTCTTTAAATCTATAATATTATATGATTGTATGTTTAAGTTATCAGTTAGATCTATGCATAGACATTTGGTTGTGCATGTGATGAATTGTGAGTTTTGTTTACACACTTAGAGCAAAATGGTAGTGCTTATATATAATATATATATTATATTATATATTATATATATATATATCTATATATATCTATATATATATATATATATTGTATTAGATATGTTAATGTGTAGATTAGATGTAGATTTTAAGCATGTGATAATTTGTTGATTGCAGTTACTGGAGAATTCCTTTTGTGTGTGCAATGTTTGTTATAGGTATGCCAAAGTTTATGGTAGTGTTGTGTATGTAATAACCATGTAGATAATGTCATGATATACATCATTGATATTAAATCTTTTATATATTGAGAAGCACATGTATTGATAGTTGTATAGGAAAGACTACATGGTTGAAGGATGGGTTGTGTGCTATCATTAGATTTTGTGGTACAAAAACAATTTTCTTTAGGCATGCATCTTTGGTTTATGTCTCTTGAAGAGGAAATGAAAACTATATTGAATTGTTGTTGTTGTCATAAGGGTTTTGAGTGGATATAATTATTAGTGCACATAGGAGAGTCGTTACATGCATTGCTTGGATCATATTCGAATGGGATATCTCTATTGTCACTATTTATCTTGCAGAGAGAAGTTATGACAGAGATCAACATTGTATGAAATAATATTGGATATTTTATCGAGATGCATTGGAGTGAGGTAGATATTGATGTGAATAATTGTGTTTGTTTCATGGATAGAAGGATGGTGTAGGTTCTGCATATTGTAGTGATTTATTAGTGCCTTCAGGTCTTGAATCTCTAGTTTAAAACTAGTTTGCACATACAATTTGATAGAGATGTGAAAAAAATGTGAATGCTTGTAAAAGTGCAAGAAAGAGATTCAAGAATCCATCATGTGCTTATATTTAACATTTCATTATCATGTATTGTAGGGATGAAAAAATAGAATGAAACCTTATGCTACTATCTGTTAAGAATTATTGGTTATGATTCTATAATATGTTGGTTATTGACTGAGGTATCATTACTTAAGGTACATGCATTCTCAAATTTGATTGTGTGTGGTACTTTGAGAAAAGGCCATGTGAGTTTGGTATGCTCTAATGTGCTAGTTACATGAGTTTAAAGAAGAAAAATCAATATTCAAAGAAATTTTATACTTTTAGTTTTATTATTGCTATTACGCAAAGATATGGACTTCACTTATTGTGTAAGTTGTAGAGTGTTGCTTGATGTATGGTAGGGCTTGTGGTAGCTAACTTACTACAAGAATTTGAGACTATTATTGCATATATTTATGCTTGATGTTTGATAATGGTGATCATATTTGCTTAATGACTTAATGAGCCTAGTTGAATTATTATGGTTTCTTGATGCCTAACTAACCACTAGTAGCTATCAATGTATTCAAATTGTGTAGAGGAAAATTGCAAGAATGGTTATGTTCAATTAATGAGTAGTATACTTCTTTTATTGATGATTTTGATATCTAAATTTGAAATGTTGATGCATGAGAACTTGTGTTATTGATTTCAATTGGGGTTTGACATTTTATTGATGTTCTAAAAGGAATTGTTATGGTCATATGTTTGGTACTTATTTGGGGGGAAAGATTATGTGCAATTGAGTTTGTAGTTTCTATGGAAAATATTAATAAATTTGCCATTGATTTATAGGCGAGCAACAAGAACAAATTGATGTAGTGAATATTGATGAGAACTTGATGTTTTTGTATGTGGATATGGCTTTCCTATAGCTGATGTATTCACAATATTGATGAGATATGGTTTGGAATTGGTGGGTTGTTTATTATTAAGCATGCATTGATTCATAATGCTTCAACATTTGGAATTTGATGATCTAGTGCTTCATGATCTATTTTGTTGATCAAAGATATTTTGTAGAGAGGTATTGGAATTTTTTATTCAGATTGAGTTTAATGGTATATGTGGGTCCGGTTTGAAAATTGAATGAAAAATGGCCTACACGATTTGTGGTTAGTTTAGGTAAATTAATTGTGAAATATTTTGAAACATGGTCCACGGAGTCTCTAAGGGTCAAAGCCTTCACTGAGGGAATGGTAGCTTTCATTTTTTAGTATAAGCCAGTAAAATTGATCAAGGAGTAGCATCTTTGTCATAGTGAAATCTTGAGAAATGAAGGGAGGTGGTAGCCTCTGACATGTAGGAGCCTTTACACTAGTAAGACTTTTCACGAGTGCAATATGAAAGAATATTTTCTTAATAATAATAAGAAGAAAGAGATAACAACATCAATGGTTTTCTAAGTTTGGTTTTACACCTAAAAATATGGTGTCCCTATGTGTTGATGATGTGCTTCATACTTATGGTTTACATGCTTCCTGTCTAATATTGTTCATGCTTTATTGAATATGCACATATCTATTACATAATGTGGTGCTAATGAAATGATGGTTCATATATCTTTGAAAATGAAAACATAAACTAAATAAAATTTGGATTGGCATGAAATATTGATTCACCCACATCCCCCCACCTCCCCCATTCAACATTTATAATAATTAGAGAAATATATATGGCATGAAAGACATGGTCATCTCAATCAAAATGATCTTTTGTTACTTTAAAAGTAAGAAATCATAAAAGGTATTCCAATTTTTAAGAATAAATAAGAATATCATGTATAATGTGGATTAGGAAAATGACATAAGGAACAGTTTCCTATAATAACATAAAAGAGGAAAAGTTAAATTCTTGAGTTAATACATTATAATGAGCGTGGTCCCATGCAAACTAGGTCATTTGGTGGAGCTTTATATTTCCTTATTTTCATAGCTTCCAACCCATTTTCATGTTGTTTATTGCTACTTTAGATATGTTATTGTATAATACATTACATAGGGCCATTGGCCTAAATTGCCTTGGGGTACGAGCTTTATCTTCCTTCAAAATAAGGGTAATGAAGGTCAAATTTAAATCTTTCAAGATGGTTGTTGACTCTTGAGAGTCTATGACCACCTCATATCTACCAATTTTAACTATTTCCCAACACACTTTGAGGAATTCAATAGTAAATCCATGTGATTTAGAGGCTTTAACATTGGGAAATGCATTTGCTTCCTGGGCCACTTCTTCCATTGAGATTGGCTCATTTAAGTTCTTATTGTGCTCTTCCATGATCAACTTAGGGATGTGCCTAACTATCCCCTTGATGTCATCCCCCCTATCCACTTGGTGCTCCCCTACCACTTTTTGGAAGTGTTACAAAAGGACTTATTAAATATCCTAATGATTTTCATATGTGTGCCCCCTTTCATTCTTAGTACTGAAGATTTGGCTAGAATTTCTATGTGGAATTGTAGAGTGGTGAAATAACTTAGTGTTCTTCTCACCCTCCCTAAGCCATAACACTTGTGATTTTTGTCTTGATATATTTTCCTCCTGTCGACATATAACCTACCACTACTTCAAAAACCAAGTCTCCTTCATTCTTATTTCTTTCAGAAAGCCTTATGTAATTAGCTTTTCTTGTAATGTTTCCATCGTATGTTCTAAGTCCTTCTTTGCTTGGAAGATATTAGTGAAGTCCATCTTATTCCACTATATAATTTCCATTTTATGTATTTTAACCTTGCATGCAAGATGTGCATATTGGAATCCCTGAATGGGATAGATTCTCCCCATCACTATTTGATATTTTCCGTGAAGACAAGATGATCTAGCCAGAATGCCTCAAGTATAAATGGTATTTTTATGGTTGCCTAACATTGCGACCATTAATATCACCAACTAGTGATGTGATCCTCCAAAGGGAAGGATATTTGCTTCCATATATATTCCTCTCATAAGCAAATCCTTTGAAATTAAAAATATGTCAAGTCCTAATGCTACTTGATGCTACCCTCTATGCTTACTACTCCATGTGAAGCAACCATTGGCATTTTCCATGTCAATTAGCTTAGTTTCATCAATGAGCTTCTTAAAAGATTCAAAATCTTTGTTTATGTGTCCTTGGCCCCCTTTTTTCTCGGATAGGGAGGTTTATCATATGAAAATCCATCCCCCCCCCCTCGCCCCCGTGCAAAAAAATCCAAGGGAGCTGCCCTTTCATGTTTCTTAGCTTTTTTAGATCTTAGAGGAGTTTTAGGTTCTCGTATATTCTCCCATAAACATTCATGAACACGAGCGATGTCATATCCGCTATAACCTGCATCTCCACCAATAAATAGGATCTCTTCACTTCTGCTTCAATTAAATTTAGGGATTGGGGTTTACATAAAGTTGCCAATCCCTGAAAAGAACCTTACACTGTGATCTCCATAACCTCAAACTACCTACCTAATTTCCCACTTAACTCCTAGATTTGTTTTCATTAGAACACTTTGTTTCTTGGAATAAAGAGAGGTCTGGTTGTTACATTTTAATCTTGTTCTTATGAAATCTTTGTTTCGTTAGACTACTTATGCCTCTTACATTCCATGTTAAAAATTTCATGATTAACTACAATTATTGGGTTACAAGCTTAACATTCTCATATTACTTGAATTTATCTCCATGGCTTCAATCCCCTAAAGGGATACACTATTAGACTTCCTTCCTCTTTTCTAATGGGCATTCCATGGTGCTAATAGATTTTGAGATTTTGGCATCCTAACTGACATCTCCACTATGTTTGTATGTGAATATTTATGACTTGTTAGTTTTGCTTCTTCTCGCATCAAGTATAGATACTGGATATTATCCATTTGGTTAGTTGAGATGGCTTTGAGTCCTTTTTTCCTCACTTATTCCACGATGGTTTGAAGGTTGATTCCTTTTCTTTCTACTATTTCATATACATCTGAGTCCTCTATACCCACTTCACTTAGGGTCATCAAGACATGTCATTTAAAGTATTTTGGTAGATCCAGTATATATAATTTTTTCAAAATGTATTATGTCTGATGCAACATGTGTTCATCTTAACCCCCTTCTTTTTCACCAATTTTTTCTTCTTCAGTCCCACAACTCTCTAGGTTCTCCTCTAATAAGATTTCAAAATTGTTCCTTTGTGCTTGTCTACCTCCTAGATTTCTCTATTGTTGTCTTCGATTTTCCCTTCCCCTTAGGTTGGGTCTTACAAATCCATCATCTTCCTTTTGTTGTGATTATTTTAACTGTTCTTCCACTTTATTCATAGGGCACTCACAGATCAGGTGGTCATTTTCATGGTAGCACTTGCACCTAAAGGAAATCTACTCATACTCAACAAATTATAACCATATTTCATCCCTAAATACCAATTTGAATGCTTCAAGTTGGGCATCAAATAAATACATTTCCACACATATTTTTGCATACAATGTGTTTCTTCCCTGTAGCATTGCCTCCAATAATTTGATGAACTTTCCCAATTTATCTTTCATGAGCTCTATGGTAGAAGGTAACCAATAATCTAGAGGTAGAGAATTCAAGTTGACCCGAACTTGGACTCTGGTGAAGTTCTCCTTCTCTGGGGCAAAATTTTCCATCCATGATTGCATGTATATTCCAACTGATGCAAAGAAGTAGGGAACACCACTAAATATTTGGTATTTTTCCTCCATGTTAGTGAAGACTACAAGAGATAATCCCTTTGACCTTAGATGTAGCTCAATCTCCACTCTTGGTTTCTAGTGATGTTTGATCTAGTCACACAAAACCTTTTCTATGGGCTAGAGGCCCATAAATTCTCATGTGATCACATATGATCTCATGTGATCTCTAAAGGCTTGTGTCTCAGCGTCGATGATTAATCCCATAGGGATCATTATTGTTTTGGACCTACACATCCCTGAGGTCCCTTTTGAATTTTGTTACTACTACTAGTCTGCTCGGTTCCCTACCACACTTCTATCCCAATATTTTTTCTCGCAATTCCCACCTAATCCAACCACTTCCTGGTTGTTTTCTAACATATCGTCTACTATGAACCCAAATCCTGCCTTGAACCCCTTACCCTTGTATGTTACCACATTTCGATAAGAGGGAGCCCTACTCCCTCCCCATTTGAACATTATATGTGTCAAATGATACTTGTACCTGCTAAAAAACCCTTGCTTCTCTCGAGGACCCCTTGAAACCCGTAAAGGTGAATGGATTTGGCCCATATTCATCTTTCGTGTAATAGTTATCACCCTCACTCGAATTGGGCTCCCTCCCCATCTAAACACTATCTGTGTCAAATGCTAATTGTACCTACTCAAAAACCCTTGCTCCGCCCGAGTACCCCTTGAAACTCCTAAAAGTTAATGAATTTGGCCCATATTCATCTTTCCCATGACTAGTCATCACCCTCACTTGAATTTGAGCACAAGACCTCATAAAAAAATTACATATCTTTATATATATATATAATATAATATATTATATATTATATAGTATAAATATTAAATTAATTAAATTATAATAAAAATTCAAAAACTTAACATTAAATTTATAAAAAAAATTAATAAATAAAAATATACTTAAATTTTACATTATTTTATATTAAAAAATTTAAAGTATAATGTAAAATTTAAAAATTAAAACGTATATTAAATTATTAAAATTATTTTCTGCTATCTAGTTCATTTAGATCGTTAAGTTGATTATATTTGATTATTAAATCCAAAATTATATTCAAATTTAATTATATTTTTAAGTTATTTATAATATTTATATATTTTAGTTTGTATTTTAAAACCAAAAAAAATATTAATACTTTTAATGAGTAATATTTTTTTGTTTTTTTTTATTATATTGTTATTAATTATAGTCCTTTTTAAATTAAGTTCTTGTTTGATGTATATCTAAATTAAAAAAACAAATTTTTCGGGATAAAAATTACATTAAAAAAAATTCTAATTTATTTCCAACTATTTAGTGTGATTTATGGTCAGGAAAAGAAGAAACATATCATGGCACACACTCAAATATAGATCGAAATGTAGAGGCCCTTCATTCATATAACGGCTATAATAAACAACAAGTTTATGAGAAATATTATTTAACTTGTAGCATCAATCATATTAAATAAAATCAAGAAATAGGTAAAGGTTATTAAATAAAATCAAGAAATAGGTAAAGGTTTGAAATAACTAACGAATATTCAAAGTCAAACAAGGAGCAAAGTTAGAAATATATAACAACCATAATAAACAGCTAGTTTAAGAATAAAATTAGTTAATTTATAGCATTAATTAATAGGAACCAATAATATTAAATAAAATAAAGAGATAGTTTAAGGAGAAAATTAAATATAAAATAAGAAGAAACAATTAGTGTAATTGTTTGTTTAGGTGCAAACTTATTTTAGAGTAATAAGAAGGAATAATTGGATCAAATTTATTTTGGTGGAAACATATTTTAAGTGCAAAAAAAATGTGTAATTTTTTATTATTTAAATTCTATTTTTGAATGTTATAGAGATTACATAACATGTACATTGAGCCATTTTATCAGCCTCACATTAAATTTCATTGTTATATTAATATATTTTTATTGTATAGAAACATTACTTCATATTAAATATTTTTTATTCTAAGTAGGTCTTAGATTGTTTTTATTTATACAAATTAAAATATATTCTTTTAGATTATTTTTTCTACTTTTGAAAAAATATAATATTTAATTTTTTATTTGTACCTACTATATATAATATATATTATTTCTAATTTACTTTACATGAAATTTATATTTCTTTATAATAGACAACAATTAAATATGCATAGCATATTCTTATTTATTTTGTATCATAGTCAACATTGCTATTCTACTTAGAATTTATTTTTTTTTAAGAAAAGAGAACATATTTACACATCCCTTTGACACTAAACTGTAGAATGAATTTATCCACTCAATAAATTATCCACTCAATGATATCAACTACAGTTTAGATTTAATTCATTAACTAAAATTTAATAGAGTATAAGATTATTTAGAAATTTAGAAATTTCTATTTATATATTCAAAAGATAAAAAAAAAAGAGAAAGCTTACATAATTGAAATAATTAAATACTTTTCCGTTATAAATATAAATATGGCTTATATGTTAAATATTTTATTTATATTTTTTTAATATAATGTATACTCAACATATTCATGAAAATATTTTTCATTTTCAACTCATTTACTGTTATAAAAATGATAAACTTTTTAATTTCAAAATAACATATCTATTTGCATATTTATCATTATACTTTTAATATATATTCATTATTTAAAAAAAATAGAAGTTCAATTGTAACAAATATATCACTGTAAAAGCATGAACGTTGTTGGAACTATGAACAATTTGAGAGTTGTCATGTTGAAGATGTTGTTTTAAAATCACAAGGACAAACACTTACTAATATATTTGTCATTAACCGAGAGACTATAGGTTAAATTCAAAAAAGTGTCTCACTATAAACGCATCAACATATCTGGAATTATGCGGAATTTGAGAGATGTCTTGGTCAAGGTTTGGTTTTAACATCACAAAATGACAAAACTTGTTTAATATATATTCGTCATTAACAGAGATATTATAGGCTCAACTTTAACAAAGATCTCATTATAGAGGCGTAAACAAAGTTGGAATTATGTACAATTTGGGAGATGTCATCGTCAAAATGGGTTTTGTTTTGAAGAAGCATTTAACGTATCATTGTCATATATTTTGAAATATAATTAGATTAAAAGTGTTTTAAACCTTATTAGGTTTTATTTTAAAATTTCAAGATTATATGAAAACATGAAAATAAATTACAAAGTCAATTGGAGATACCAACTGTGTTTTTATATTAAATTTTTTCTCTCAAGCCAAAATTGTAATTTTTATTAATATGTTTTAAAATTACATGTTGTGGATGCTTTAAAGAAAGTATATATCAAAATCTGGTGGCAAGCCACACACTAAAAAACAGTCGGTTACATCACTTGTAATCTATCTCATGATAAATATACAAAAAATAATTTAAATAGATAAGTCTGAAGTAAGCAAAAACGTCTATTATAAATCCATAACTATCTCATAATAAGGTCTAATCATCTCGCTATGAGTGTTAACCATCAAAAGGTCTATGAAAGCACTAATATAAATCATGTCCATTATGTTCATGTATCATCCAGTGGTTGTATGGCTAGAGCATTGGCTCCTTGGAAAGTAGGTTGGAAAGGTGGTTCCTCTCCCTGTAAATACGATGGCATGAAATGATATTAAATTGTGATTTAATAATAAAACTTCGTCCAACAGGTTCCAAAGTATGTGCATGTGACATAAAGATTGTTGCTTAAATGAATTGATGATAAGTTTAGAGTCTCCAAAAATATGAAGGTGCCTACATCCTTTTTCAAGTGAGAAAGAGAGAACGTGATTGAGGCTGGATAGTTTAGCAAAGTTGTTAATGCCTTGTCCAATTGCAATTTTTAATTTCAAGTGATGATGCTCTTGTAAATATAATATTGCACCTACTCCACATCTATCATTATGTGCAAATCCGTCAAAATATACCAATGCATAAGATTTGTGAATGGTCTTTCCTATGAGAGTTATGTGTGGACACTTGGGATCATCCCCAGGTATCATATGATATAAAGTGGAGATATGTGCAGAGAGAATGTTCCATTTAGGATTCTTCTAATGGAATATAAGCAAATCCCTGCATATCCAAATACCCCCGCAAATTAGAGGAGGAAGGTTTTGACGCTTAGTGGGGAGAGCATGATTCCACCACGATTCCCAAGCTGATGAAATTGTCTATCGAGTCAAGGTTAGGTTGGTATTCAGATGATTAAGTATATGGTGCCAGAAAGAAATGGTAGAGGGGTAGTGTAGAAAGAGATGTTCAATAATTCCTTCAGCATTTCTATAAAGGACACACTCGGAGGGACCATGAAGAGATCGTTTCTATAGATTGTCTCTTGTGGGTGCCTCGTTGCCAAAGTACACCACATAAGTAACTTATCCTTTGGAGGGCATTTTAATTTCCAGAGAGGGCACCACCACCATACCACCTCAAGAGGCTGATGTTCTGCATAAATGATAGGGTATCCATCCTTAGGGGTATACATACCATATTGTGAGAAGACCCAAATAAGTTCATCGTCTCTATCCATGATTCTTACATGTGATTCTGATAACACTTCTATGTAGTTTGTCAATTCCTGTTACCATTGTACAGGAATGTGGAGGTGATGTGCCAATTTCAAGGCTTGAGAGAAGATAGAGGTCTTGGCTCGATCAACAATATTATTAATTGTAGTGATGCCTGCTTGTTTCAAAAATAGGATGAGATCTCGAGATAACATGTGTGCATTATCGCAACTTGACCAGGGATCCATCTCTATATGAACCTG
>APFE030860344.1:5835-18671 GCA_000404065.3 Pinus taeda | reverse complement strand
TTATTGTCCACTTTGGGCCTAAGACCTCATGGATTTGCTTTTGGACTTACCCCAAAAGGCCTCATACCAATGGAGATATTTGTCCATCCTTATATACCCATGATCCTCCCCACTTCTAGTCAATGTGGGACTATTGGTCGTATACCCAACAAAATCATCACAGTCAAGTATTGTTGTAATGAATGTTGTAGGTGTTACCACAACATGTATCATTAAGTCAATAAGGTACATGTATTATCAATTCTCTATGTCATATATCTATCATATTATGTCACTGTTTTTCAAAACACTACTCTCATAAGGCAACCCACACAGTGTTTTCACTATCCAAATCCCAAGATTTCTTACTAAAGATATACTTTACTCTTGAAGGTTATGATGATGGAATTATAGACTTCTTCCATGTGTGCCACTTCAAAGATATTTAATAACTTATCTTTCCAAACTATAGTCTGAAGCTAAGTCTTGAATACTTGATGAATCAAACGCAACAGTCCTTTGAGAAAGGTTAGCTTAACTGTCTTAGTTAGACTCTTGAACCAGTATATATATATATATATATCTCCTTTTAGTCTTGAGCTCAAGTTTCATATCTTCATTGTTTTAGGATAGTAGACTGATGCAACTATTTTACTTATCAAAACCTCCCTAACAACTTCATAAATGTTATTTAAGGATTGTGACTAGATCACTAATGAAGGCCATAAAGATGAAGTTTTCTATGATCACTTTGTTGTTCTGAAACGTGCCCTACAAGTCATATCATGTTCATGTTTTTCATTAATGTCAAACTTAGTTGTACATTACTCTACATCAAAGAATCAAATCAGCTCACTCTTTTGTTGGAACAATAGGACAGTCACAAGATTTTCAAATCTTATGTGCCATTTTGCTTTGGTTCAGAATTGCAATGAGAGACTTGTCAACAAGGTACCCACAGTAAAATTCAAAGTCAATGATTGGTTTACTACCTTTGCTTCTTGAAGTTATTTAACTTATATAGAATAATATTGGAGTGTGAATCGTTGTCATATATTCACAACCATGGGATCACTAAGCATTTCACTATAATGTATATCATCAAAGACTTTATCAAATCAACTATATTATCACTAGATCGCAATACAACTGTTGTAATCAAGGCTCAAAGGCTTTTATTTTGATGCCCTAACCAGACCTAAATTAGACCAAGAAATTGACCTGGAACACATCCTAGTACAACCATAAGTGAATCCCTAGATCTAACAAATCTTCCAAAAGACATAAGTCCTAACTTTGCACCTTTGAATAGTCATGTATCAATACATTATTTTCATTGCATCTCAAGTCCGAGGAGGAAGGGATGAAGTCTTGAAATAAGTAGACCGAGACCAAAGGAATTCCCTACTAAGGAATCACCAATCAAAGCCACAGGTTCGAATTTTTGAGGAAGAACTCATGTCCGAATTTTGAGAGATAAACACAGGTCCGAAAAAGAATGATCCTGTACCAAGTATGTTTGAAGAGATACCTACGTAAAATGAATACCTATACTCAATCCCCATAGAAAGTCAAGAGGGTTTTACATCAGAGAAATGCCCTACCAAATCAACAAAAATATACAAGGAAAACTTACCTTGGAAGACCGAGTAGAAGAGGGTATTGGAGTGAAGTTGTTGCCCTAGCCATAGAGAAATCGTACCTTAGACTGCCTTGGAAATTTTCATTGATCTACCACAAAAACGTCGAGTGATTTTTGAGCTTTGTTGAGAATACATTGAGAGATGATGTATTTTAGGAGGCTTGTTAGGTTCCTTTTATAGTATTTGTGAGGGATCTATTAATAGTCGTTGGAGGAGGAGACTTTTAGGGGCTTCATTAAAGATAGAAGGTGGAGTAATTTATTGGATAGAAATTAAATATTAGTTTTATTTATATAAAAAACATGAATAAGGTGTTTTATAATTAAGTGTTAGAAACCCATTGTTAATGTTTAGGAAACCCATTGTAAATTTTAGTGTATAGGAAACCCATTATATTTAACGTTAGTGACTCTAAGATTACTTTTCCATAGGGGTAACTATTTATTCAATTACCTTTATTAATAATGTTTTTATTCTTTATAATGTGCTTTGCCTTAAGCTCTACTAAAATTTGAATTCAATGATTGGCTTATTACATATGGTCTTATCCGAGTGTGAAGTCAATGATTGGTTTACTACCTTTAGATCTTGAAGTTATGCAACTTATACATGGTGAGATTATGATGAGAATCATTATCATATATTGACAATTGTTGGTAAATAAGGTGTCATGTCTCTACCCTTGGGTTTTTAGCCCACAAAACTAGGTCTTCAACTTCAAACTCAATTTTCTCTCAAACCAGAAGAAACCATGGGGAGTACCACATATCAACATAAACATATCTTCAAGGAGAATCTAATGACCTATATCGTCAACACAAACTCAATTGTTTGACCCTTCAAAAACCCTCGACAAGGTCCGGGTACATCCTCAATCTAGGGAACTCAAACCCTAGGACTTGGGTTTTCAACCATCTAATAGTATAAATGTCATTTTGATGTAATTCGACAATTACTAAGAAGCATTCATTAACCATTTGACATCAACGACTGGTTTTTTTGGTCAAAGTTAAACCCATTCAACTCCATGGGTTGACATCAATGACAACACCATCCAACAATCTCCCCCTTTGTCATTGATGGCAACACACCTACTCCTATGAGTACAACTCCCCTGCCTTCATGCTTCACCTCCTTCTCGAGATTTCAATCTCATTCTCAGGTTTTTCTCTCCCCCTTTGACATCAATGACAAAGTGTTACTCCCCCTGAGAATTTGCTTGCTTCATGTGGACCTATTATCTGCCTGTGCTCCCCCTAATGAGAAAGCTCTTGTAAAAGTCTATCAATGATGATCCCTATGGACCTATGCATTGAAGAGAAGCTTTCTTTTGTGAACCTGTAATCCTTCAACTGTTTTGCTCCTCGAGAACCTGTTATGACACTGCCATCTTGACTTGAGTCATTATCTGAAGCAACTGCCAATTCATCATGACCTTTTGCTTTTATGAAACTTGAAAGCATAATTGGTGAAACCTTCTTATCTGCTTGGTCTTCCTGAATCTATTTCATTTTCCAGACCTTCTTGTTCCTGCAATCTCGATCCATGTGCCCATAGTTATGACACTTGAAGCATTCAATGTTGTCCATAGGTGATTCCATTTTATATCTGCAATCATGAGCACTATGGCCATAATTATGGCATTTGAAACATTCAATATTTGGCCCATCTAGCACATATTCTCTTCTGACAAAATCATCGTGGAACCTGCCTTGTGATCCTGCAAACTTGCTTCTAGTGTTTTGCAAATAATGATTGTACCTGTCAAAAAATTCATAATCCCTAGCCATATGTCCATCGTTATCACATAAAAAGAAATAACCATCAAATGAACATGCGTACTTAGATAATTAATTTAGAGGCGGTGGTCCTTGATAATTGTACATGTAAACAAATTTATAATCCTTGGCCATATGTCCAAAGTTCGCAGATGAAAAGCAATAACCATTAAATAAACAAACATACCCAGAAGATTTTTCATTCTTCTTTGAAGGCGGTGTTGTAGTATGTTGTTGCCCTTTATCGTTTACTACTTTGGCATCATTCTTCAAACATACAACATTCTTCTTTGGTTCAATTGTCTTCTCAATCTCAATATGCAAAGATGTGGAGCTTGTACCTTCATCAATTGGAGCCTTACCTGTTCTTTTTGCCAATTCTTTATCTGTCATGTCGATAGCCTGTAAATGGTCCTTTTCTTTGAGCTTGTTGATTGCATTAAGTGTTGCATCAAGTTCTTCTTTATTTTGAGTAAGATCTTCTTGAAACCATGTTTTCAAGATCTCCCTTCTTTTTTTTGCCTCCTTAACTTGTAGCTTGAGAAGAGTGGTCTTCTCTACTCATTTTTTGAGAGCCTGTATCTGTTCCTTCTGCTCCTGATTTTCAATCTTGAGTCTTCTTAGTTCATCTCAAGAGCTTTCCAATTCCTTTTGCTTTTGGTCAACTACGGATATGTATCTTTGATTAGATTCCTTCCTTTTAATTTATGCTCCCTGCATCTGTTGTTTGAGCCTGTTAATCTCTTCAAATGTTGTGTCGAGTTCTTGTTGCTTCTATTAGACTTCTGTCTTAAGGTCTTGTGTCTATGTATTCTTGACTTCTTCCAATTGAGTTCTAAGACTACTAGTCATCTTCTCAGACTCTTCATTTTCTTTGACGAGTTCTTTTGTTGTCTTCAATTATGCCTCCAAAAGTCTTGTCTTTTCCTTTTGATGTTTGATTTCCTTTATCACCTTGATCACTTGATTTTAATACTCGGTCTCACTCATTTCTCCAATTTCTTCATCATAATCAGAAGGATCTGAATGTTCAATAGCATCTTGACCTGATTGCTTTGTTGAATAGATATTATGAAGCTTTTCCCAAAGAGCTTTAGTTGTTGAACATTGACCAACTTTTGTTTTCACAGCATTTGGAAAAACATTCAAAATTACATTCAAGGCCTTTGAATTGTTTTAGCTTCATCAGTAGATGTGTCTCCAGAAATAATTGATTTCCATACTCCATGTGCCTGCAAATGTACTTCCATCCTGGATTCCCATATCCAGTAATTATCTACATCAAAATCAAGGGTTGGTACACAATACTCACTTTCTTCAGATTTTGTTGTACCTGTACCATCCTTTGAAATCCTTCCAACCTGCTTCTTTGACTTTCCCATCTCTACGTTGTGAAAATTGCCTTCCAACAGTTAAGTTGTTACTGAAGGAACCAAGCTTTGATACCAATTGTTGGAAATACTAAGAGGGGGGTGAATCAGTATTTCTTAGCAATTAACACTTTTTAATCTTCTTAAGAGCATTAGTTGATCTTCAGTTATTATTATTGTTCTTCTTTAAATGATCATAAACAATAATCAACAACAGAAAACACCATACAACAATGCAGAAAGATAAAACATAGCACACAAATATTTTTAGGTGGAAACCCCCCTACAGATCAAGAACCACAAAACACTTCTATAGTAATTGTCTTCTCCCTATTAAAAGAAAATTGATTACATCAAGATTTTAGCTACAACTGAGGGAAGAGCCAACCTGCTAATTCAGAGGTTACAACCTGTAGGAGGCTACTAGACGCTAATATCTTTTTGCAACCAGAAGGACGCCCCAATGCCCTGTAGATCAGGCCACAACTTGATGAGTTCCCCAACACTCTGTTTACCAGCTGTTGTCGGAAAGGATGCTTCATTGTCTTGTTAGTTTATTAGCCACAACTGAATGGATGCCACAACGCTTTATGCAAGCCACAACTTGCCCTAGCACCACCCTGCCCCCATGAAGTGTTCTCTGGCCACGACCTGAACGTGACTCCAATCACCTAGAAGAGTCGATAGATCACATTTCACAATTTTCACATTAGATCCCCCTGTGCTTTGAATCAATAGAGGAATGTTGTAAAGAAGATATTGCTATACCCTGTCAAATCCTGGTAACCGCTTAAAACTATACAATATTGTCTGCTCGAACAAATCACTGAACAATATTGTACATCAAGCTCATTACTCAAATGCACATCACTGTCACTACTCAATTGCACGTTACTATCACTACACATCACTATCACTCCACATCAATGTCATTGCACATCATTGTTACTACACAACTGCACTTCTCATCATCAAGAGCTCACAACACTGGATGTCAATATTACTGCAACAAACACCTTATATTGTCATTGATAATGAACCCAAATGTCTAATAATGGCATACTCCAAGATGCCTCGGATCATCCCTATGACCTGATACCAATGTTCTCAAGTACTACCCACAGAGAGCTACCAACATATGTGTAAACACTGTTGCTCAAGTAGTCAATGCCTTGGAGCCATCATCCCTCACTATAGTCACATATATCATTGTCCAATGAGGCTATCATAAACCAACTGTAATATTTTTACTTGATGCCTTTCTTGAAACTAGATCCGTGTCAGTTTGATTAGATGCCCCTCTTTAATTGTTGCCTTAGGTCTGATACCATGTTGAGAAATCTAGGGCATTAGAATTAGGTAATTTCTCTTCTATTAGTGACTACTTGTGAAGGCTTTATACTTCTTAGATTAGGATCTTCTTCTTGTTCAATTATTAGTTTTCTTCTTCATCAAACAGTAACTAGTGCATGAACATAAATAGACAAGAGACACAGCATGTAGGCTATAAGCCAGGGACAAAACCTCTCACTCTTTGAGAAAAAAATCCGCACAAATTCTTCTTATAGAGATTCCAATTGACGAATACCAGAGCCAAGACCCTTTACCTATTATCCACTCCAAGACCAAGACACACATTCTCTAGTCAATCCTCTTCTTGACTCCTCTTCCACCGAGATCTTCATTATTGCCTTGATACCGAGATCTTCATCACTGCCTTCATATCGAGATTCCCTCCCTGTGAGACCTCCTTGTTGTCATGGCATTGATTTCTTTCCCTTGAGATAGTACTGATATTCTTCCTTAGCACCGAGACCTTAAATCAAGGTTTCATTGTAATATGTTGCAGCTCATCCATAATCATGACATCGAATTGTACTTCGCATTACTGTAGTCTTCTAGTCACTGTGCTTTTGGTTACCCAAATTCAGAGGGATCTGAATCAAACTTTCTTGTTGTATCCATCCACCCAAAACAGAGATCCGAACTTTACTTGATGACTGTAGTAAGGGTTTGAACTTATCACTGTTACATTCATCTGCAAATATTAGAAGTGTCTGAATTCATTTCTGTTCCATCCATCCGAAATCTCAAAGAGAAAGACATCCGAACATCATTCTGTTGCTACCCATCCGAGACCACAAAGAGACCTGCAAAATTTTCACTGTAGTTCAACACCGAAATTTCATAGAATCCAAACTTTTGTACTATCTAATGCAAGGACCCTTTCACGCCAATTTATAGTTGTTGGTGCATATAAATAAGCCAACATATTACTTCGAATAGGTGTGTCTTCATAGTGTGAGCCGACATGAGTTCTTTCATATAGTTTGGAGGCCGACTTTGAAGAGAAGTGTGCTTGTCTTTGGGGGGCTTCTAGACACTTTAATAGACTCATATTTTGACACATGCTCAAGAAGAGCTCTTCATACATGACATTAATTTTTTGACTCTAATGATATGTCCTAAGGCTCTCAAAGGAAGCCAACAAGATAAAAACTCTTGTTCATGAAACCCATGAAGCAAGGCATTACAAAAATAATTTTATTCTCTTCTTTTCCTCATTTACAAGGATCATAATTACATGTCATTATGAAGACGGAACCTAGTTACATTTTACAACACTTTGTGCCAGAGGAGAGGTCCTAAAGTGAGAAGAAGGTTGTTGTGGTGACAGTGGGCAGCCCTCTTCAGCTCCACCAAGGCTACACTTGTGTTTTAGTGCTTTTACCACAAGAAGTGAAGGTTTGGGAGGTAACACATTGTCACTTTGTTTGATGGTTGGCGGAAAAAAAGAAAAGCAAATTGAACTGCAATAAAGTGCAACTCAGGAGTGAGCTACAGATATAGTTGCTGAAATTCTTGGACCAGGAAAGTTTGTATACTTTAGAGATAAGTGTGATGCAATTTCTTGTATAACCATTAAGGGAGAATGGTAAACTGAGTAATGGTCATAACCACTAAGAAGTACTTTGGCCAATACAGCAAATGTCAGCACATGTTACTCATAAGTTAGAATGAGCTTGAGTCATTTTTTGTTTTGTTTTAGTTAAGCTCAATGTGAAGAGTTACTATAGGAGATGAAGAGTCACCTTAGTACTCTCATTTACGTACCTTAGTACTCTCATTTACGTATTGTCTTCAAAAAAGTAATGCAAGTTATTCAAATGTTTTCTTTCTTCCACTGCTGGTGCACTTGTTTTCTGCTATTGGTATATGGCATATGCATTTTACAACATAGTTATCCACAGAAACAGAAAATACGAAAACAAACAACATTTGAAAAAATAAAGGCTGGCATTAAATATTTTCCAAGTAAAAAAAGCAAAATTCTGAAACTTGTTTTAGAAGAGAAAGCATATCTTTGCAAAGTAGTGTTGCTCAGAAACGCTTACTGACACGATAGCATTGCTACTGAAAAGAAATAGTGTGTGGTGGAAGAAGGCCACGAAGTCAAAGCCTGTCCCTTTCTGTCATTGAAAACGCAGTTTCCTAAAAATCAATGGGAATTAAATCTACGGAATCTAGTAAATATCATTTACAAGAAAATGTTAAGTTCCATTAATTTTTACCAACTGTTACCTACAGTTATGGAACTAAACTGCAGCCTTTCCTTAATTTTTGGAAACCAACTGCAATAATTTCCTTAAATTAAGGAAATCAACTACAGTTAATTAATTTTCTGGTTGGAGCTTCTAAAGTGGTCCATTACTCCATCTGGAGTTCTCTACCTTGATCTGTGGAACACCTAACACATAGCGATTAGAAACTTGATGGAAGCTTGGCTGTAAATTCATCTGTTTGGTCCCCAAGCTTGCATCTCAATCCCCTTCAGTTGTTTACACCATCTAGCTGAGAGAGCATAGCTTGGAAGTGCCTTCAGATTTTCTGTGATTTTTCCTTTTTCTTGGATTGAAGCTGGAGTGTTGTTTCAGTGAAGAAGCAAGTGGAATGTGGTTTGCAGCAAGAGCGTAATCAATGGCTGGAGGTAATCCTCCGCATTGAAATTTCATTTTTAGATTCTTTAATTCCACATATAGAATCGTTGTTGCAAATTTTTCTTACATTGGTATCAGAGCCTTGTTTATCTCTGCCTTGGAATGCCTTTTCTACTTTTCCGAATAATCTGCAAAAAAGATATTTTAAATTTGATGGGTTCGATCTCATCAATGCATTGTATAGTATAAATAAAATATTAGAAGCAATTGGCATGACAATAATAATGGCGGATCTGGTAATTTTAATGCAAATGTTGCTTAAAGTAGATTTAGGTTTAGCTGCAATGCGGTTTCATTTTAGTTATTTTCTGTGCAAAAGAGCCCGTTATTGAAATCGAGATCGATTTCACTAAAACGCACTTCATTTATTTATCACTACGCAAATTTGGCTTTAGATTTGGCCATATAAACACTTTGTTTCCCATGTGATTGTATCCCTCTGCACCTTGTCCGCCTTTTCCACATCAACGCCTTGTCCGCCTTTTCCACATTGGCAAAGAAGCAATCTCATCGCGCCATTGACCTCTCCCCTATTTTCATTTCCAAATTTGAGTACATTGCCGCAATTGACAGAAGGCGTGGACGACAATTTTTTTTTAATGCAATATTTCCTATCCCTGAATGAAATTTTTCCTATCATGAAATTGGGATTCTTTACGTTCCAAGATCCATCAATTGACGGATCCGAGATACAGAAATTTTTCCATCTTGGGATGAGAATTTTCACGTCCTGCCATCGGGTCCTTGCCAGGATCAATAATGATCCATCACTATTTCTCGGCATGAATTATTTTGGTGTGATGGTGGAGGTTATGATGGCGTGATCATGGTGAGGGCTTTTAATGAGGCTTTTAATTTTTAATTTATTTTTTTTATTATGCCATGTCACATGGGACTACACCATGCGTCAACTAGAATTTACCAAACTCAAATTCCTCGATGTAATAGCAGTATAACACATTTAACTTAAGTTCCTTACCATTATACCATGTAATCTAACGAATATGAATTATTTTATATGGGCTTGATTTATAACAAATATGTTATATATGGAGTTGGTTATGTGATTTAATACATTTGTTAAAAAGTGGGTTATTCATATATTACATATACATGTTGTTATCACTTAAGAATTCAGTCCTTTTTTTTTTGCTAAAGGAATTTATATTTGGAAAATTTAAAGAATACATACCATTTTGGGAAAGTAAAAGATTGTGATGAAAGTAATTAAAAAAAAAATATATATTTATATTATATATATATATATATATATTTGTTGATTTATAAACTTAAGGACGGAGCCTGAAGTCAAGCCAGCTAGCCTTCGAACTGCATTTGTTATGCAAGTGCAAAGTAGATCAATGCTGCTTCAGTCAATCTCCGGGTTTTGTTTATAAATTAAACAATTGCTTGGCAGTCATTTAAGTTATATGGAGTTTATTTAAAATGTCAATTTGACTTACTCCTTTCAGTAAACATTATTTTTACTGGTTAAATTTTTGTTTATGCCATTTATGTAAAGAATAATGTCTAGGGATCTATATAATTTTAATTAATTAGATAATAGCCACAGCATCTTTAATTAATTAAAATTATATATTTTGACTGGTTAGATCACATAAAGATTATTTAGACATTAAATTGTAATTAATTCGACTAAATATAATAAATTTTATCCCACATGAATTTTTATTATATTTATGTAATTAATTAGGATAAAATTTCATAACCTACCCACAGGAGTTATGAAATTAATAGTTTTATCATTAAAGTTCAAAACAATGAATATTGAATCTGCTTGAATTAAAATTTAGCCCACAGGCAATTTTTATGTCATTAGATTCAATTTTGAGCATGATTTACATTGGTAAAACATAAAATTTTATTAAGCCTCAAATTTTAACATAAGCATGTGATTTTTAATTTTGATGCAGTGGTACAACCTGTAAATTTCTCTGAAATTCGTTGTGACATTCCCGAACTTAAGGGAGATAACTATAAGGTTTGGAAGGAGAGGATTCTCCTTCATTTGGGGTGGATGGACATAGATTATGCTATTAGGAAAGATGAACCACCGGCACTCACTAATACCATCACTGCAGCGAACATCACGCTTTATGAACGATGGGAGCGATCCAATCGTCTAAGCATGATGTTCATCAAGACTAAATTTCAGCTGGTATTCGTGGTTCCGTTGATCAGCATGAAAAGGTCCGAGACTTGTTGAAGCCCATTGACGATCGTCACTTCAGACAAGGCACTAGCAAGCACCTTAATCATGAAGTTCTCATCCCTAAGACTCACTAGTGTGAAAGGTGTGCGCGAGCACATCATGCAGATGAGGGACACTGTGGCTCAATTGAAGAAACTCGAAGTTGATATATCGGAGTCCTTCCTAGTGCACTACATCTTGAACACCCTTCCGCACCAATATGGACCTTTCAAAATCTCATACAACACACATAAAGACAAATGGTCAATCAATGAACTCATGAACATGTGTGTTCAAGAGGAAGAGAGACTGGTGATGGAACTGGGAGAGAGTGCAATGTTGACAACACGTGGAAAGGGAAAATCTCAAGCCAATCGGAAAGGGAAAGGTAAAGTACCTCCCCAAGCCGGTATCAAGAAGGATTCCAAGTGTTTCTTCTGTAAGAAGAAGGGACACACGAAGAAGGAATGCGCCAAATTTAAGAAATGGCTTGCAGACAAAGGTAATTTGATCTCGTTTGTTATGAATCTAATATGGTTAATGTTAATATTAACACATGGTGGATTGATTCTGGATCAACAATTCACATTTCGAATTCCTTGCAGGGTTTGCAAAACCTAAGGAAACCAATGGGAAGTGAGCAAAGCATCTTATCAGGAAACAAGATGGGCTCGCATGTGGAAGCTATAGGAACATGTTATTTAACTTTAAGTAGTGGCTTTGTTTTTTAGAATAGAAAGACCTTTTTGTTCAAGTTTTCTAGAAACTTGATTTTCAGTTTCAAGGCTTGTACCTTTTGGATAATTCACTTAAACTTTTCAGAAAAGAATCTTTCAGTTATTTTTATAAATCTGATTATGTTGGGAATGGTATTTTGTCTAAATGGTCCTTTAAACTGCATTAATTTAACAAAACAATGCCACTTATAATTCAATGCATGTTCACACTGGTACTAAAAGATGTGTTATTAAAGAAGATTCCTCTAAATTATGGCACCGGAGACTAGGTCATATCTCCATAGAAAGAATTAAAAGATTGGTAAATGAAGGGGTACTTAATACTCTGGATTTCACTGATTTTGATACTTGTGTGGACTCCATAAAGGGAAAGCAGACCAACAAGTCAAAGAAAGGTGCCAATAGGAGTTCGGACATATTAGAAATCATACATACTGATATATGTAGTCCAGACATGGACTCACATGGTCAGAGATACTTCATCTCCTTCATAGATGATTACTCACGATATACATATCTCTACATGCTTCATAAAAAGAGCGAAGCATTAGATGCCTTTAAGATCTTTAAGGCTGAAGTAGAGAAACAATGCGGCAAGCAAATTAAGATCGTGAGATCAGATAGAGGTGGAGAATATTATGGTAGATACAAAGAAGATGGACAAGCACCTGGGCCATTTGCTAAATTTCTTCAAGAGCATGGGATTGTTGCCCAATACACCATGCCTGGTTCACCCAACCAGAATGGTGTAGCAGAAAGAAGAAATCGAACATTATTGGACATGGTGCCGAGTGAGTATGCTTAGCAACTCCAATCTTCCTAAATCCTTGTGGACTGAAGCACTTAAGACGGCAGTGTATATATTAAACCAAGTTCCAACCAAGGTTGTTTCTAAAACGCCATTTGAATTATGGAAAGGTTGGAAACCGAGTTTGTGACATATGCGCGTTTGGGGATGCCCATCTAAAGTGAGAATATATAATCCACAAGAGAAGAAGCTGGACCCAAGGACCATTAGTGGGTATTTCATTGGATATGCTGAAAGGTCTAAGGTTACAGATTTTATTGTCCATCTCACAGCACTAGGATTGTGGAATCAAGAAATGCAAAGTTTCTTGA
>APFE030860334.1:0-11332 GCA_000404065.3 Pinus taeda | reverse complement strand
ATATATTTAGTTTATGGTTTTTTTTATAACAAAAATTATGTTTTCTTTTTATAAAAATGGATTTTAAACATCCATTCATGCTAAATTTGTGATTTTATGATATAAGTTTAAATTATATATAAAAAAGTAACTTAATGCCATGCGTTGTGTCGCTAAGATGGGCATTATACATCTCTTCCTTGCTAAGTTATAGAATGTGCTTGGGTTTTCTTAATGGAATAAAATTAATTCTTCTCTTCATTATATCTTGAGATGTTCAACTTGCACCTAATAAAACAATAAAGTTAAAATAGGTTTGCCTTTGCCCTTTGTAGATTTATTTCCCCATTAATCCTTGTCTTAATAGATTAATTGTCTTATGGTGGCCTTGAGTGGCCACTCCCATTAGTTGTATGCTTTTTAGTTTTATGTTAGTGACATTTCTTAGGATTGATAACATGCTATTTAATTTATGAAAATGTGTTATTTTCCATACTATTGTTAAATATTAATATTAAATATGTTGGTTTTGAACATGGTTTAGCAAAAAGTTCCCAAAAGGTTTATAGATTGTAACTTATAATGTAATGCTTCACTGCTTGATGAAATTGTTTTGGATATTTTTTTGAAAGATTCATTGATTGATGAAATTTTATGGATGTTTTTTTAGTATATTTACTTGTATGTGATAAAGTAAAAAGTCACCTCTTTTTGATATTTTCATTGGTTAATTTCCCTTAAGGCTATCAAGTTAACCATTCAGTCCCAGGTTAAGGAAATATAGGAGTCATGAAGTGGCATTGTCCAATAACTTAAATCTTGGAACATGTTTTCTTTAGTCACATTATACTTCCTTTCTGTGTAAATTCTCCATGAAAATAGTCCCATGGAACATGAGGGACCTCAATAGCAAAGGAAAACAAATACTCCTAAAACAAAAATGGTACGCAAAGCACCCATCAATAATGTTGATATAAGAAATAAAAATATTAAGTGAGGTTCTACCTCATATAATTAGAATATTGGGGAGGAAGTTCCAAGTAGTAGTGATTGATGATTAGATATACTTGGGTGGAATGGCTATTATTTGGAATGTTTAGGACATTAAGGTTACCGATATGTTTACCTCTTTTCACATTATGACAATATAATTTTAGTTAATTGAAATCGAGGACTACTACCATGTATCCAATGTCTATGACTCCAATATCGCAAATGGAAAACCTCTATTGTTCAATTCTATTTCCAGCATAAGTAATTCATACTCCCCATCTCCATGGATTATTGGGAGTGACTTCAATATTATCAAGTGTCTCGAGGAACAGAAAGGATGAATCGCAATGTTTACCAAGAGATTTTGTAAGATATACCATCAAGGCCCTAAAGTAGTATCCATTAAATTTGTCAAGCAATGAGTCTCCAACCCACACATGTGGATCAATGACATGTAATACATGTGTGTGTGGTGACTAACTTAATACACTATTCTAATAACTCCACAAACTTAAGTATTTCCTTCCATCACATGATTGAATGTAGTGTGACATAAGTAAACCAAGAGTAGACATGAAACCCTTAGGCAAGAAAAATTCCCTAGATCCTCAATTAGGTGCTTAAATTATAAAGTGAAAATGAAAGGGGAAAAGAGGACTTCATGATTTAACCATCAAAAACATGTGATCAAGTGTGACTAGGAGTGTATATATTCATATGTTTTCCAAAGAGGATGTGAATACATGAGTTACCATTCATTGGGCCTTATTTTTCCTTCTTTTGATTTTTCTTATATATAGGACTTAGGGAATAAGGTTTTCATAAGTTTTGAACAACTCATAGATATAATATTTACATAAATTCTCACTTTAACCTTAGAGTTTAGACTTAGATAAATCATTATAGTGTATATTTAATGATTTTGGCTTTCACTTTTTTATTTTCTTTCATCACAAATGACAAGAAGGGGAATATTTTGCCACAAATCTTTGAATTCTTAATCATAAAGGTGTCATGTGATGAAAAAAAATTAATGATGTTATTCACTATGAAAATGATGGGTATTCTTGAGAAACGCTTATGCTTGTGGATGTCTCCTCCCTGGTTGAGAGGGAGTGAACATTGAGACCATATTATCCATTTGTCATGTACTATGGCCAAGACTAACAGTCGTAAGCCTACTAAAGACACCAACAGGGGGGATGGTGAATTAGATAAACATATGGGACCAATATTCTTTGAGAATTTGTGCTTTGACTAAGACTAACCACCATAAGTCAAGTACATTAATCCAACATAAGAATATTCATGAGGATCAACTTTTCCTGGTGTCAAATATTATGACAGTGGATTAGGAAATGATCATGTGAGGACATGCCTGATGAACATCCTAGTGTGGTAAGTGCCTAAAGAGGCAGTGGTGTCCAAATTTATGCCTCCCAACATTGTGTTGTGATCTAATGGAGATATATAACTTGTTAGTCAAGGCCTTTCTATTTTTACAATGTTGGCTATGATGATTTAAATCATTGTTGATGCTTATCAATCCAGATCCCTTCTTATATGAATATTTCAACTTGATAGTACTTTCTTGTCTCATTATAAGTATCTCCCTAGTTTAGAGGGAGTGTCATCATCTTCATTATCACCATCATCACCACCATCAATCTCATCATTGCATTATCATCATAATCACCATTCATGTCATCATCATCATCATGATTATGGACATTGTTGTCAATTGTTCATAATTATAGGTCTCGTAAGAAACACCATCAACCCAAAAAATATTACGAGTGCTCAAAAAGGGTTGTTAGGACACATGATATATGCAAGAGAAATGACAACTTTATTTTTAGAGATGATCGATGATCATCATCACTACCATTATCATCGTCATTATAATTTTCATCATCCCCATCATCATAATTAATGTAATTTCTATCATCATTGTTGTCAACTTCGTCATGAACATCATAATCATCATTCATGCCATTATTGTTGTTGATGATGACCAAGATGAAAATAATGATAATGATGATCAAATGATAATGACTTGGAAGATGACTCTAAAGATAATGATTATGATTATGACCATGACAACATTCAAAAATTGGGAAGATTGTCCAAGGTCATTAGCATCGCCATCATCATTGTCATCATCATCATTTTCATTATAACCCCCATCATCTTTATTATCATTTTGATTAACATAATAATCACAATTCATGTCATCGTCATCATCTTCATTATCATCATCATCATAATTATTGACATTGTCATCAGTTGTTCATAATTGTTAATGTCATAAGAAATATCATCAATGCAAAAATTATACAAGTGTTGGAAAATGGATGCAAAAGTCAAAAAAAAAATTGGGGCAACAATAGATGTAAAATTGGATGAAGAGTGGACACAACATAAGTAGATGCAAAACAAGACAAAAAAATTGACACAAAAGTGGATGAAAAAGTAGATGCAATAGTTGATGCAAACTTGGACACAAAATAGGGTGCAAACATGGATGAAAAAGTGGAAGAAAACATGCGTGCAATAGTAGGCATAAAACTTAGCATGAATTGTTGTGAAATAAATGTGGATACAACAATGAACAAAAAAAAAAAGACACAAACTTGCATGCAAAAAGGAGGCAAAATTGGATTAAAAAATGGATGTAAACATGGACCAAACATGGGTGCAATAGTGGACACAAAATTAGATTCAAAATTGGTCACATCAGAAGTGGATGTAAATGTAGATGCAAAATGGGATGCAAAAAATAGAAAAATTATTTGATGCAAACTTGGACACAAAAGAGGATACAGATGTGGATGCAAAATTGGAAGAAAATGTGGGTTTCAATGATAGGCACAATATATGGCACAACAAAAGTGGATGAGAAAGTGGACGTAATAAAAAACACAAAAAATATGCAAACTTGGATTCAAGACAAGATGCAATAAGGGATCAAAAAGTGGATGCAAACATGGGTGCAACAACAAAAACAAAATTGGATGAAAAATATGGATGCAATGGAAGTAGATGCAAAAGATGATACAAAATGAGATGCAAAACCCAACACAAAAGTGGATGCAAAAATAGATGCAATATTTTGATGCAAAATTGGATGCGAAGATGGATGCAAAATTGGAAGCAAACGTGGGTACAACAATAAGTACAAAACATGGTACAAATAGTGTCACAACAAAAGTGGATGTAATGATAGATGCAAAAAAAGAAGCAAATGAAGATGAAAAATAAGATGCAAAAGTGTACGTGAACATGGGTGCAACAATGGATGAAAAATATGATGCAAAAGTTGATGCAACAAAATTAGATGCAAAAGTAGATGCAATATGAGACACAAAACTTTATGCAAATCTTGACGCAAAGGGGATGCAAAAAATGATGTAAAAATGGATGCAAAAAGTAATTTAAAAAATGATGCAAAAGAGGATGCAAGGGATGATGAAAAAGTTGATGCATGTGTAGGCGCAAAAAGTGGAAGCAATAAATGATACAAAACTTGATGAAACAAAATTACGTGCCAAACATGATGCAAAACATGGTGAAAAGGATGGCACAAAACTTGGCATAAAACTTGGTGTAAAACCTGATGAAAAACCTATTGCAATACCTAGTGCTAAACTTGGTGTAAGACTTGGTGAAAAACTCGATGCAAACTTTGCATCAATTTTTGCACCATATTTTATAAACGGACACAAATAGCACCAAAAATGGGCTCTAGATGCAAAAAAGGAAGAAAAAAGGGACGCTAATCACAGGGTTTTGTTGTAGTGTTAGCAAATGCAGTTTCTTTCAGAGAGAGGTACATTACTTGGGGCATGTCGTCTATAAGGAAGGTACAATGGATCTAGAGAAGATAAGAGCTATCATGGAATGGAAGCTCCTAGGAATGTGGATGAGGTAAGATAATTTATGGGGTTAGCAGGTTACTGTCAGAGGTTAATCAGGAACTTCTCTCACATTGCATATCCTATCACGGTCATTGCAGCAAAAAGGTAACAAGTTTGAATTGACATAAGAATGTGCAACAAGTTTTGAGGAGTTGAAACAGTTGTTGACAAATGTTCCAGTGCTAAATATTAAAAATCTGTATAAAGAGTTTGTGGTATGCGTGGATGCTTGCAAGAGAGGACTTGGCTGAGTTCTTATGCAGGAAGGACAGGTAGAATGTTATGAATCATGGAAATTGAATGAGAATGAGCAGAATTATCCGACACATGATCTTGAGTTGGCAGTGATCATCCATGCATTGAATCTATGGAGGCATTATCTTCTTAGCAGGAGATTTGTACTGATGAGCGATCACAGTGAATGGAGGTATCTATTTGACCAACCAAATTTGAACACCAGGCAAGCTAGATGGTTGGCCACAATCAACAAGTCTGACTTTGAGATCAAGTACATTAAAGGTAAAGAGAACAGGGTTGCAAATTCTCTTAGCAGGTGGATACATGTGAACCACATAGCAACTAGGAGTTCTTATGGGACATATTTACAAGCTCAGGTCTTACAGGCAAGTTAGTAGGATAACAGGTACATGGAGCTCAGGCTCAGGTTACAACAGAGTACAGGTACATGTACAGGTGTAGGTACATTTGCACAAGATGTGGACTATCATCTCATAGCAGATGGCTTAGTTAGATTTAGGGATAGGATATATGTGTTAGATGACAGCGAGCTCAAGAAGCTTATCTTGAGAGAGTTTCATGCGAAACTGTATTCAGGTCACCCGGGATATCAGAAGACATTGACAGTGGTGAAGAAGTTCTAGTACTAGCCAAACTTGAAGAAAGACGTGGCAGAGTTCATGGTGAAATGATTGGATTGTCAACAGGTAAACGCAGAGTGTAAGTATCCAGTTGGGTTACTACAGCTGATCTTGATTCCAGATTGGAAAATGGGAGGTAATTTCCATAGACTTCATCACAGGTTTGTTGAGGACATCTTGACAACATGACTCAATTATGGTTATAGTTAACAGGTTGAAAAAGGTAGTGCATTTCATTCCAGTGAAATCTACTTATTCAGCCAAAAATGTAGCACAAGTTTTCATCAAAGATGTAGTAAGGTTGCATGGTGTCCCGAAGAAGGTTGTGTCATACAGGGTTGATAAGTTAAGCTGAGGTTCTAGAAAGAGTTATTTGCAGGATTAGGTACATAGTTGGCCTTCAACACAACTTATCATCCACAGATAGATGGACAGACAAAGAGGGTCAACAGGATATTGGAGGACATGTTGAGGATGTATGTGATGCATCAACAACAAAAGTGGGAAGAGTATCTTCCATTGGTAAAGTTTTCTTACAACAATGGGTATCAAGAGTCTTTGAGGATGAGTTCATTTGAGGCACTCTATGGTCGGAGTTGTAATACTCCTATTAGCTGGAGTTATCTGATTAATAGGGTATTGATAGGATCAGATATGTTGGCAAAGATGGAATAAGAAATGCAATTTATCAAGCAAAAATTAAAGGTAGTACAGGATAGACAAAAAATTTATGCGAATCGGAACAGGTTGTTTAAGGAGTTTCAAGTTGGGGAACATATGTACTTGTGCATAAAGCCTAGGAAGAGCTTCTTGAGGATTGGATCATGTACCAAGATGGCATCTTGATTTTGTGGACCTTTCAAGATCCTTGAAAGGATTGGACCAGTAGCATACCAAATTGCGCTGCTTCCGACAGTGAAAGTCCATGATGTTTTCCATGTGTCATTGTTTAAGAAGTATATTAAAGATTTTGATCATGTGATTGACTAGTCTATATTGCAAGTGGAGCTAGAAGGATAATTACAGCCAGAATCACAATGCATTTTGCAGCGAAAGATGATCATGCTCCGGAATTGAGCAATCGAGCAGGTTAAAGTGTAGTGGAAGCACTTTGGGCTTGATGAAGCTAAAAGGGAGATGGAAGATCAAATGCAGGCTATGTATCCTTCTTTATTTGTTGATTGAGTGAATGTCCTTGATATATGCTTGGTATGGTGTTTTGGTATATGTACATGTGTATATGGATGTAAATACTGCCATGAGTTTTGTTATAAATCTCCAATAAGTGATATGGTGTCATGTCATTATGGATTTCATGTTGTTATGTTGTCATGTTGGTTGCTTCTCAGCAAGTTGATCATTGTAAATATTGCAACAAGCTAAGTTATAAAACTCCATGGGTAGTATGTTTTGCTTTCAACAGTCTTATTGGTTGTAAGTGTCATTAAACACTGAGGATGGTGTTCCCCCAAGGGGGAGGGTTTTGTAACATCCCTGGTTAAATATCCATGTAAAATTTAATAAAGGTAAAATAAGACATTGGTCATGGGACACGTATTCCAAGATGAAGGTTGGGCAAAACATCCTAGTGTGGGTGTTCATATGGTTTATTATGGCTATGGAAATTGGCAAAGGAAATGGCTAAGGATTTGGAAAGGCAAAGTGGCATTAATTGGCATTTTATTTATGAAAATAATGAAAATTAGGAGAAAATGAAGGTGAAAGGTCACAGGTTGCATGTGAGGAGAAAAAGGAAGGAAAGGGAAGGAAAATAACGGAAAATGAAGAAAATAGAGGCCTCATTAATAAAAAGGCTTGTGAGGATCACTTGGTAGCTTTTGCTCAGAATTTTGTTAATTAATTTTTGGAGCTCTCATTCTATTCTCTCTCTCTCATATTATTGCACACTTAGAGTTTTATTGGAGCACTCTTGGAGGAGTGTGGTGCACTTTGGATTTGGAGCAAGAAGGCAAAAGAAAAGCAGGAAAGTGCAAGAGGAAATTATGATCAACAGTTATAGCAGGTTTTGCTTGCAGGTACTGAGTTGCATGTATGATTTCCTCACTAGTTTTGGCATGCATGGCATATGCATGTGGTTATTTGTTTATGATCTGTCATTAGTACGGAGGATTGCCTGAATTAACAATAGTTTTTCCTAACTTTGCCATTTCCTGGATAGCCATGGTGTTGTGGGTTGAATTATTAGTTCTTGGAAGACTTGGTTGGACAAACACTTTGGAAGCCCTGTAACAACTTGGGTTGAGTTACTAGTCCTGGAAGCCTTGGTTGGAAAAATTCTCAGGAAGCCCTTGGTGGGTTGATTTACTAGCCCTAGAAGCCCTGGATGGACAAATGATCTGGAATCCCGATGGTAGTTGTGGGTTGAATTACTAGTCCTGGAAGCCATTGTTGGAACAAATTCTCTGGAACCTTGGACAACCTAGTAGAGACCAATCTGGTGATGGTTAGTGATGTCCGATCGTGAGGTGGAATCACTAGTTGAGGGTAGAGGTGGTTTTGCCTTTGGAAGCTCTAGTTTGGTTTTGATTGATGTGTTTTATAAGATCTCACATTCATGCTTGGAATATGGCATGAGGGTGACTAGCTGAAAGAAAGATTTGGTTTACCCTAGTCTATGGTCGTGTGGTTCTTGGAAGCCCCATAACTGGTCAGCCTATGTAATCATCAATAAGAGCTCGTTGTCCTTTATATTTTATGAGTAAATGTACTTTTTTATATGTGGTTTATATGGATATTATATCCTTGATACTTTTGTTGGTTATATGTTGGTTATGACTAAGTTTTATGACAGTGATAATGTATGGCTCTCATCATGTTTTGTTTAATCACCGAATGTACAATGAATACATGGCTTAATAGATGGTAATGTAGTTGTTGTGATGAGGCATCAATGCTTCTTATCGATTCTCAAATAAGTGTGAGAACCTATGCTCAAATATGTTGTTTAAACATATAGAATGAATATCTGTGAAATGTTTGTCATGGCTAGTAGGGGTCCAATCAAGTCCTTGTTCAAGTATTTTCATCAATATCATTGTTTTGATGTTACTTTTCATTTCTGGAAGTTTCATGGAGTTCTGGGCAGTGGCCTAAGTCTTGGCCCTAGAAAAGTGGCACAGAATCCAGAGTCACTGGCACATAACTACCTGGAAAAGTCCCCAGTCGTAGGCATGCCTTGTTGTGGGAGTGACTGGAGGGTACCATTCACATGAATGCCCATTTCAAGGGAGTGAATGAGGCATTAATGCAACAAAAGGTCATTTTGTCTCAGGGGTTGGTCACCTGGATGGGTTGGATGGCTCCTGGGGGTTATGTTGCAAGTGTAGAAGGCCAGGTTGGTTGTGTTTCATCGGTTCCACTTCCTTAACTATTATATAGGGAGTTGAATCATATCATAGTAACTATTCGTCACATGCTTACCTTGGTTGGTCAGTTACTTGGGTAGATGTGGGAGGAGGGTGTTACAGACTCTGTTTAAGATCTTTCTTACATTGTTGAAAAGGTATCTAAGTTTGGAATAGCACTAGGGGGTGTGACACTTAGAAAAAAAAATTACCCCAAGATAACACCATTGAATACCTCAAACCACTTCCAAAAGGTTTTAGACCCCAAATTGCCAAACTGGGCTTCGTTGGTAAAAATCGTCTTGTGAGCTAATTCCTCCAATTTTTCCACTCTAAAAGCATCAAGATGGATGAAAAACAATATAATGGTATAATTCAGATTAAGGGATTCATTTTTGTTGACTAGTTGTTATCACATTCAATCATAAAGGGGGTTTTAAATTTGTGAAAAATAGGGTCAATAGTTTGTAGGTATGGGGAAGGCAAGATAAGAGGTATTTCAGTTGGGGGGAGGTGGGGGGTGGGGTTCCAGCTAGTAAAGTATTAGTAAGGATAAAATAGTATCTGGTAAAAAGTGATATCTAGTAAGAAAAGGGGTTTTAATTTGAAATATGTATTGGGAGGGGGGTTCAACAAAAGGATTTTGGGAGGTATTTTGCAATACTTAGAGAATTAGAGGTATTCTTTAATATCCCATAAATATATGTGCTATGTCATAGGTTCGCTAAGTGAATACCGTGGGAACTTGTTATATGCACCATATTTCCCTTTTCATGTGACATGCAACTCGTTTTATCTATATCTTAAATGCATAGAGTTTTCATTTAACCTTTGATTTTTTTTTTTCCATTTAACAAAGAATTATTTCCATTAAGTGTTTAAAATACAAAATTTATATCTAACATGTAATTTCCTTTCATATAAGTTGTAATTTCCTCATTTAACCTTTTTTTTAACATAATCTATAATTTTTCATATAAAATGCATTAATTTTCATTTGACATGTAATTATTTTAATCCAATGCTTAAGGACATGAAATTTTCAAAAATAGAGACATATGAAAAAATCTTATTGTGCACAAGGGAGGTGACATCTTACATCTAATTTGCAAGCTAAGATGACTCTTTGGTGGCAGTTTTAGCTAAGAGAAGCTTATATGGAGGCTTCTTCTTGATGTTTACTAATACTCCTAGAAACAACAAAACAAATAGCAACTTGAGAAAGGAAACAAGACAATAAAAACTATTTCAAATACCATATCTCCTTATGCTTGAGCTTACAAAATTAGTTGAGAAAGATAAATGGTGGCTTATTGTCTTTGATGACTTAGAGTTGCAAGAATTGATGCCATGAAGGAGTTTTTATACTTGAAACTTCATATGAACCAACAACCTTCCCAATCTCCTATAGAAACTCTCAGAAAAAGCCATTGTGCCTAATAAATTATTTGCATTGAGAAACATGGTATCCAAAGACTATATATTTGTAACTTCGATGGGATTCCTCCACTTAAATTAGCTCTAGAATTGAAGCCAAGCCCTACTCTATTATAACAAATTCCAAGGTTAGTTGTTCCCTTTAAGCATTGGTTCTACAAATAGGAAAAGTGGAGAATTAACAAGTTTTTTACAATAAGAAGAAGTTCCCACATTACCAATGCACAAGGTAACAAGTGGAATGTAAATGAGCCTAAGGCATTAAGATGAAGTGTCCAAATTGCCAATGTACAAGGCCAAAAGCTAGAGCTTCACGTGAGATACAAAAAAGATCCATGTAAATTTGCATAAATAAATGCAAAAACATGGCTAGGGCCTAAAAAAAGTATATCTAAATGGATGTAGAAATTAGTTCTCATGGTATACTTAAATTTAAATGAGATATTAATTTATAGGTAAGTTTTTTTTTTTTTGTTTACTAGCAAGTTTGTGACTTGCGGGACTAGCATGTAATCTAAAAACAATGACCTAGGGGCATCTAAGACATCAAAATCACCCAGGAATTGCACTATATTGGGCCACACCAACCCATATCATGTTTGGATTTTAATTGTCTCCTCTTAGCTACCACAAAGTTGCAAACCTAGGTCACCATATAAAATGAATCCCTTCGAAACCAATCATACTAGGGGGATTTGACTTGTAGGTAAGTATTTAAATTAAGTTACAAAGAACAATTGATTTTTAATATTGTAAGCTAAAT
>APFE030860331.1:25980-41893 GCA_000404065.3 Pinus taeda | reverse complement strand
ACGCGAGGTTTTCATCATTGGCCTCCGATCAGATAACTCTGCGGGTGTTCGACGTCGGCTCATGCATTCACACGCCGTAGACTGTACCTGTAGTACCTTGAGGGCCATTGTCATTATTGGTGGTACCTCTCGCGTCTGTTAACAGTTTTCATTATTGACTGGTAATCAGACGATATCCAAGCATGTTCGACTTCAGCTTACATGTTCACATGCTTGGACTTGTACTTGTGTTCGGGTCGAGATGGAGCGCAAGAACCTGGATTGTGTCTGTTGTAATCCAGGTGTGATTTCGATACATGACTCTTTCACTGGATGGCTGCGACCATACCTGAGTCTTTTCATCGATCCCAACTAGATGGCTGTGTCCATACTACGGATCTTGATTATTATGTACTCTGTCAATGGATGGCTGCGCCCATACCGCATACATCATGTATTGAACTATCATACTGTATCTCTCCATGCAGATTCTCGGCGGCAGTTGGATATGATCTTGTAAATCACTTCACCTCTCTCTTTCTCGAGGCTCATGCTTTAGGGGGCATCTATTATGCAGTAATTTGTCACCGTTGGTCACCGTCCTTGTTACCCCCGCTGTCACACATTGGGGGACACATTTACGGACCTGTGACCAGTGACACAACTTGAAAACACTTGCATTGAGGTCTCCTAAGTATGAACTTCAATATCCCTGAAGACACCCTTTGAAGATTAACCTTGGAAAATGCCCTTTTTTCATTAGCGCGGGTCCACAGTGTCTAACCCACGCCAATGGCTCAGTTCCTACAAAGAGGGCGCGCCCATAGACGCTCTGTCCCAGAACAAAGCCCGCGCCACACAAAATTAGTCATGATTTTTGGCCAACACGCACTGAAGTGATTTTTCCTCCATTACTCATGCAGTTCCCTGAGGAAAAATCCCATGGATACGGTCGAGTGTCGCTTTTTCATCCATGACAACCCAGTCCAAAGGCTATTCTGGGACAATGCCAAATCTTCGAGAGGTGTCTAGATATGATGAATACCTTCTCCCCTTCCAGCTATAAATCACTGTCATCCTGCATTGAACCAGCTAGTTTTTTGAAGAGAGTGCTAATGATAGTGTCAGAGTGTTGAAGCTGAATTGATAGTGAGAGCTGAAAGAGAGGTTATGCTGCCGGATTGTTGAGAGAGGAAGTGACTTTGCAAGACATGTTCGACTGCTGACCCAGTTGGAGGGGATTTGCAGCGTCAAGCCTTAATTGGTTGTAATTCTTCTCTTTTTTCTATCTAATGATAAGCGACTGTTATTATGGTTCCATTCACATGTTCTTCTGGTAATATTTGAATTATATCCTGCTTGACTGATATATAATTGTATGATATTGGATTTTACGCTTGTTTTGGGTTGTTCTTCATTTGTGCAGGTGTCCATGCGTGGAGCGCAAGGATAGTGACCGGCCAAAGCCCAAGGACAGGAGCGACACTTCTCCCACAGCAAATAGCGTTGGATCCCAGGTTGGTCTTTCTGATCGACTCTTAAATTGTGCAATTAGGAACTTGCATGCAGCGTGTATGATTGTTGCTAGACCCCTCTGGGGCTAGTGGGATCACCTCTGTCCGCAGAGGGGATTTACCTCCGCAACAAGTACTTTTAGGCTTTTGTTGACAATTGACATACTCTTCACTGGTCTTTTCTACATCAAGATAGCTTCTGGCGGAGGCTGACGAATTTTGTGATTGGGATGACTCTTCAGTATATCCAAGATCTATATTTATAAGAGGAGAACATTGAAATTTGATGATTTCATTTAAAATTTCTGATCCTTTAGCAAATCTAAGATTAAGAGATTTTGTCTTCTCAAGTACTTTTCCTAGACCCACAACTTCACATTCTAGTTTTTCATGGTTCTTTTCTCTTTCAATGAGTTGATGTGTCAACATGTCTATGATCATATTATTTTCTTACAAACATATTTTGAGTTTAGTGACTTCTTCAAGAAATTATTTGACTTCTAAGGCATCCAAAAAATCATCATTGTCATAAGCCATGAGTAGTTTATAATCTTGTTCAGTTTCATCTTCATCACTATTAGATAATCCATCAAAATCTTCATGGGTATAGTAACTTATTCTATTAACAACCTATTTTCTATTTCCTTTTGCATATTCCTTTTCTTTTTCATATTTATCTTTATGAGGAAATTTGGCAGCATAATGGCTGACTCTACCACAAGCAAAGAATTTGAATGGTAGCTTACCTCTTAATCTTCCAGAACCCCGTTGAAGCTTCTTGACAAAGTTTACCTCATCTTATTCTTCTGAAATATATCCTGATTCATTGTGCTCTTCCTTTTCTTTTCCCTTTGCTGAAGCTTTGAAAGCGACTTCTCTCATATCTAATGGACCTCCTTTCCTCATTTCAAGGGCAGTTAGAATTCCATGAAGTTGAACCACAATAATAGATTGAAGATCCTTCTTTTCTTCTATGGAAGATAATTTTGAATCAAATTTAGAAGACAAAGATCTCAAAATTTTCTCTATCAAATTAGCCTCCTTTATCTCTTCACCCAGATTCTTCATACAATTAACAATCTCATCTAGACGTAAAAAGTAACTAGTAATACCTTCATCACTATGCATCTTAAGAGTTTCATACTGAATTTTGAGAGTTTGAAGCTTAACACGTTTTACGTGGGAGTCTCCTTCGTAGCTCTAAATTATTTTGTCCCATACATCTTTGGCTGTCTTGAGCTGCATGACTTTGACGAATTCTGATTATGACAAACTTCCGAATAAAGTATTGACTACTTTGGCATTGGTTTCATATAACTTCTTACCTATTGTATCTGTAGGTATTTTTGTTGGAAATTGATATCATCCTTCCACAATTTCCCAAACATCAGCTCCAAGCAACTAAAGATAGGCTCTAGTTCTTATTTTCCAATATGCCAAGTTGTTCCCATTGAATATTGTTGGTCTGATAGATCCCATGCCTTTATGATCATTCATCTTGGAAGATCTCCCTTCAAGCAATCAAGTTTCTTCTGAAGGACCTGCTCTAATACCAATTGTAGGAAATAATACCGAGGGAGGGGCGGGGGGGGGGGGGGGTGGGTGAATCAATATTTACAATTCAATAATTTTCATTTCCCAATCAGATTTATATACACTACTTCAGTGAAGTCAACTTGCATGTGCACGTAACTGTGATTAAAGAAACCAACATATACCCAGAGAACTTATGATTTATTTAATTTATCATGTGTTGATCTATAATTAGTGCATCAATATCTTATTATATAGAAACTATGTGTAGTAATAACATAATAAACCATCACACATAAACAACGCACATGAAAACAAATATTTAAGGTGGAAACCCAATGCGGGAGAAACACCACCTGCTGTTGTTGTCTCTGTCTTCCTTTAATATAAAGAAAATATGTTTACAATATTGTATTGGTGCAGACTCATACCAGTACGCAGGAACCCACCTGCAGAAGGCTATAACCTTCTCTCATTCTTTATCTTCTACTGGAAGGGAACTACAACCCCCTAGCTCTTGTACTAGCCAATATGTTTACTAGTACATAGGCGCTAACCTACAAAAGGCTACGACCTTCTCTCTTCCTCCAGGGACCATGTTTCATTAATTTTTATATTGGATGCTCATGGTACACAACAACACAATATGAAGGCCTCCTTTCATCAATTTTTTACACTGGACCCATCACAACTTTGTGTTGGAATTTATAAGTCTGACACGTTAGAAACACTTCAAGCACTTTATCGATTTATTCCTACCTACTTGTTCTGTTAATTAACAAGTTATTTACCATGTAAATACTGTAAATAAATACAAGTACATGCTCAACACATTACAAATCATCAACTGAAGGAAATAGAAACAAGCAAAAAAATGACACTATTGTTTTTGGACTAATATCCCTGGAAAAACCTAGTGCGGGAAAACCGGTGCAACTATCTGAAGGTTTGATTTATTAAGTAGTTTTAGAATACACTCTGGGTGCCAAATCTGGCTCACCCAACAGAGAAAAATCTCAGTAGTAGTACCTCTCTACTCGAAAGCAGATATTACATCTGAAACCCTGAATAAACACTCTGGCAGCTCCAAAACTCCAATCTGCCCCACGAAACCCCAACGTCAGCCTTTAGGGACTATGTTTCTGGCCCAACGTTAGCCCACATCACTTTGGCTTGGCATGCATCAACCTATGGAGACACTTCGTTAGTCCTCTAGCCCTCTGCGTTACCCACGCTGGCCCTTTGAGGCACTACGCAACCCATGGCTAGCTCTGTGTGAGCCCTCACTAGCTCTGTGTGAGCCCTGGAAGGCTCTGCGTGAACCCTTGGTTACTTCTGCATCATTCTCTTCGGCTACTATGGTGATCCTCTCGGTGCTATCTCTACCTCTCTGCTTCTATATTCACTTCCCCTCAGCTGCAACTCTGATCACTCTCTCAACTTTCTCAGCAAACCTAGCCCCAAAAAGTTGAAATCTTGATCTCTTGGTGTCTTCTCCAAGTGACCCTCAAGCCTCCTCTTATAATTTTCTTGTTGAAAAATCAACGACCAAGATTAAGTCCCTAATCAATGTCTAAGATTAGATCTGGCTTGATCAATGCCTTTTGGACCATTCTAACACAGTTTTATATTAATTCACATTAATATTTTATTTTACCTAAGTCTAGAGTTAGGGACTACATTAAAAATATTAATTATTTTAATATCTCCCAAACTGTTTAGAATCTGCCCAAACCCTTTCTATGTATTGGAGATCTCATGTGCCTTAGCGTCTCCACCAAGTTTCATGGCTAGAGCACTCAACACTCGCTCTTAGCAAGGACTGTGCTCTAATAATACTCCTCACTGAGTATCACTCTGGTCATCCATCATCGGTCCCTGTGCTGATGTTAGGTCTACTGCCCAACATCCTCTGCACTGCTGTATCTTGTACTGCTACCAATGGCCCTACCACTACCATTGTTGCATCCATACTACAACTCCCTCTGCATTTGTGCTGCTGCCCATGGCCCTGCCACTGCCACTATTGCATTTGCACTGCAACCCCTCTCATCATGCTACATCGTGCCGCCCATAGCACTACCACTGCTAATTGTTGCACTACAACTCAGTTACTGAGAAGTAAGTAACTGATCTCCCAACTCTGACATCTCTATCAGGCTAGAGACACCCTCAATGCTGAAACACTGTCTGTCGCTAACAAGTTCTCCCTCTCTAACCTTTACGTTGCTACAACAACTCCATGCATCTCGCACCATTTCACACATCGCTGTGCCATCTTGCATTGGTGCAACTCCGGTGCTTCTCGCACTGCTGCCTCATGCTATCCTGGGAATCTTGCACTATAGCTCCCTTTGTCGCTCCATCCGCATATGTCTCTAATGACATCACCAATACTGCTACTTCTCTCTGGGGTTCCTGTAGCAAAGGTATAATCCAAGAGGTTGATTCCCTCGAGGATCCTGCCCCTCATCACTTGTAGTCTGTTTGACTATAGCTCGATGTCTCCCCACTTCCACTCAAGTGGCGTGTGTGCACTCATGGCACAGTCATCGTTTGTCTCCACTTTCTTCTCTACCCTTTCTAGCGCAACCTTAGTCTCAGAGGCCTCTCCCTTGCTTTTCTTCCTTGGACACTGGGTCGCATAATGACCCAGCTCCCCACAGTTGAAGCATTTGACCTTGGAGAGGTCCTTCTTCTTCCGTTTTTCCTACATTTCCTCAGGTGATAGGGAAGAATCTACCTCCTCCTCCTTCTTGATTCTAATCCCATTGCCACTGCTTCCTACATTACTCAGACTTCTGATCTCTTCTTGGCAAAGAGTAGCCCACATTTCCTCCCAATCTGGATGAGTCACCCTGCCCAATATGCTCTAGGCAAACACCTCCCAGTCTTCTGAGATTGCGTTCAAGGCTGTTCTCACCATCAATTCTTGATCCGGTGTGGCCCCTATGGAAGTTAGATGATCCCAGATCTCCTTCAATCAACCAAGGAAGGGATCGATCTGTTCTCCCTTCTACATCTGGTATGATCACAACTGATTTTCTAGTAACATCCTTCTCTGCACAGAAGTATGCTAGTACAATTTCTTTAGGGCCTCCCACATCTCATTTGTTGTTTCCTTTTTAGCAATATGTGGTACTACATGGTCCTTGACCCCATCAAGGATGATGCTCTTGGCCCTCGCCATTGCCTCATAGTTTTCATCATCAACTAGGTCAACTGGAATAGCTATCGTCCTCAAGATGAAGTGCTTCACACAATTCCTGTCTAGAATGGATAGGATTTTGGCCTTCTAGACTACGAAGTTTGAGGCTTCATCTAGTCTATCCTAGTCTGCTACTCCATTCACCGCCATCTCACTGCTCCTCTACTTCCCCCCTGGAAGTTCTCGGTATGAATCCCTTTGAGCCTCAATTTCCCTCCTGGAAACCATTTTGCCAATGTTGAGATGCCCCCACTCCAATCCTTAGTGCCACTGCACCACTGATCTAGATTTGTTGGCTAGAAACCCTCAGTAGCAACTCCCACCTCCTTGGTCTTGCCCTGTTAGGTATTGTTCTGACTATAGTACCCCACCAGCTCCACTCTGCAACTTACCCACAACCTCCTAAACCACAGAAAACTGAAGGTTAGAGCTCCTAGGCTCTGCGCAATCTCGGTTCCGCCAAATCAACCTCCTCAACCAACTACATCAGCCCTCCTAGCCTCTACATGTCTCTACGTGAGCTTTCCTTTGCCTCCCTCAGCCTCTGCGCTACCTCTTCCTGGATCAATTATGATGATGCAGGCACTGTGTCACCCCTTCCTTGCTGCTACTCTGCTAGGAACAACTTTTGTCACTTAGGACAACGTTTTTTTACTATTGCTGCTTTGCTTGGCTGATTTCCTCAGTTCTCTTGTGATCTACAACCACACTCTAATACCATGTTGGAATTTCTAAGTCTGACACGTTAGAAACCCTTCATGCACTTTACTGATTTATTCATAACTACTTGTTTGTTAATTAACAAGTTATTTACCATGTAAATACCAGAAACAAATACAAGTATATGATCAACACATTACAGATCATCAAATGAAGGAAATAGAAACAAACACACAAGTAACACCGTTGTTTTTGGACTAACGTCCCTGGAAAAACCCAATGCGGGAAAACTGGTGCAACTATTTGAGGGTTTTATTTATTAAGCAGTTTTAGAATTAAATCTGGGTGCCAAATCCAGCTCACCCAATAGAGAAAAATCTTGGCAGTAGTACCTCTCTACTCGGAAGTAGATATTCCGGTTGAAACCCCAGAAAAACACTCTGGTAGCTCCACAGCTCCAATTTTCCCCACCAAACCCCAACGTTAGCCTCTCTCTAGCCTAGCGCTAGCCGAGTGTCACTCTGGCTTGGCCTGCGTCAGCCTCTAGAGGCACTGCATCATTCCTCTAGCCCTCTACGTCACCCATACTAGCCCTCTGAGGCATTGCGCAGCTCCTGGCTACCTCTACGTGAGCCCTGGCTGGCTCTGCGTGAACCCTTGGCTGCTTCTACATCCCTCTCTCCGGCTACTGCGATGATCCTCTTGGTGCTATCTCTGCCTCTCTTATTCTATATTCACTACCCCTCAGCTGCAACTCTGATCACTCTCTCAACTTTCTTAGCAAACCCAGCCCTAGAAAGTCCAAATCTTGATCTCTTGGTGTGTTCTCCAAGGACCCGCAAGCCTCCTCTTATACTTTTCTCGTTGAAAAATCAATGGCTGGATTGAGTCCCTAATCAATGGCTAAGATTAGATTTGGCTTGGTCCATGCCTTTTGGACCATTCTAGCACAGCTTTATATTAATTCACATTAATATTTTATTTTCCCCAAGTTTAGACTTAGGGACTTGTTGATGCCTCGAAAATTGCTGCATCAACATCGGGGAAAACCACCCGGTCCGGACCTTAAAGGCAGCTCCTTTTCTGTTTGGTGTAATGGCTTCAACTGGATATAATGGGACCAGTTTCCCAATGATTGGTAAATAGGATGGATAAGTGGTTGATTTTATATTATCTAATGATAATGAACAGATAATTTACTCTAAATTGCAAAATAATAAACAACTAATCTATCCCGGGGAATTTCCAATCTAGTGTAACTTTTGATGATATTTATTTACAAATAGGCATATAGATGACTCCATTGATAAACAAAGATATTCATTCGCATGATAATTACTTTGTTTAAATAGTTGAACAAAGTAATCATTTAAAACAATATTACACTATTCTTCATATATCATTGACATAAATATGATTGAAAGAATAACACTCCTTAAACATTCAATAGTGATAAGTATAAATATTGTTGTTAAAACACATACATATATCCAATTATAGCAAGATTAAATAAATGCTGATTCATATGAAAGAATGGAGCAAAGACATAGATAATAGTACCATATGTAATTTGGATCCCTCCCGATATCAATTGCATTCAGATTCTGTCTTCTAGCTTAGAAATACTTTCACAAAAAGCAATAGTGCATATCTCATCAAAGCATTCTTCATTAATTCATAATATAGGCCCAATCTTCATAAATGACTTCCCGATCCAAGTTTTATACAAAAAATTAGGACCCTTTCTAAAGACATGAAAGGGTCTTTAAATACTATCTAAGCTAACTAATTATGAAATAAAAATGCTATTAGGTGGTATAACTAAATCATGAAGATCTCCTTGAAATAGGTCTGTTTGCAGTCGGTAGCATGATTCACTGTTTCGGCCGATTATCCTTTGGCTTGAGCTGGTAGATAGCAAGCATTGGTTGCAATTCTAGAGGGTGACTCAGACGAGAATGCAGTTGGGCTGAATATGTAGCACCATGAATTTCAGGAACCATGTAACAGATTGCATCAGTTAAACATTTGAGTGCTGCTCTTTGACTGTATGGTTTAACTAGGAAGAACCAAAAGGTATCCCAAGTTAAACTTTGGATGTCAGCGATTAATCTTTCCTTCTTTTCCAATTCTTGATTGCATGTTTGTTCCAATGTTTTGGTTGACGGCAATTTACCTGGAGTGCACTGTGAAATCAAATTAGACAGATAACGAGTATCATTGATTAACTCAATCAAATTACTGGTTGCTGATCTGCATCTTGAAGTTTCCCTTTTTGCCTTCATCAATTGCGACTGCCATTCTAGAAAAAGAATCTCCTTGTGTGATTCTAGAATTTTAGGCAGATTCGCAACTTGCCCTTCACTGGTTTCTTTCCAACCAAGAAAGTTGGTCAAAGTTTCATCGACTTGTTCCAAATTCTGCCTAGCGTCGACTGATTTGTCAATCATTGATGAAGAAATCTCACAGAGGGGCTCAACAAGGGAAAGATTATGACATAGTAAATTTAATTACTTAATCAATGCCTTATTGATCTGGAGAGCCTTGGACCTGAACTCTGTTGGTTGAGGAAAACTCTTGAACTTCTCTACCTTTTGTGATAGTTGAGCGATTTGATCATCTTTGGTTTTACTCATCTGTTCATTCATTGTCTTTAACTTGGCCAATGTTGTTGATAATTCCTTTTGTTTCTGCACTGCGCTTTGGTCTATCCTCTGCTTCTCCTTGAGCAATTGTTCATTTAATTGGTTGTTTAGTTGCTGCTGCACTGCTAACTATTGTTCCAATTGCTCTATTCTTTGTTATTTTTCCGATACCCGTGCTTCCAATGAAACAATTAACTGATCTTTTTCCTTGAGTAAATTGCTCACTTTTGATGCTTTATCCATAGTGGCTGCCGAATAAGCCCCGGTGTATTGAGAGAGTTTTGTGAGGTCTTCGGAGGGATTGAATTGTTCTTTCCATACCACATTAGCCATCTCTGTTTGTGCAAGTAAAAGGGAAGATTGATCAAGCCTTCTCTTTTTCCTTTGTCTTTTTATTACAGCCCTATGTTTAGGGCTGTAACAGACATCTAATGGTGGTATTTCTTCTATCTGCAAAAAAAATTGATCCGATGGATCCTTAGGAATTATCTCTACATCTTTGCTAGTGGGTAGGCCGCTGGTTCCTTCAATTGGAATCGTACTTGTTACTGTCTTGTGACCAACTGCCACTTCAGGCATATTAAAACCCTGTGAAGTCTCGGGATTGCTTATAATAGAATCAAATTGTTTCCATTCTTTAAGGAGCTTGGGATTGATTTGAGTATCTGTATTCATTTGTTCACTGGCCTTTTCCTATTCTTTCTCCTGTTTTGGCTTTTTTCCTTTCTCAAGAATTTTTTCCATAGCAGGAGGTTTGTTACCAGTTTGATATTCAGGCTTGCTTGACTAGATTGCTGGGGTGGTAGCTAATAAGTCTAGAGGTAGAGTTTGCAACCTCTGTTCTTTGAGCCTATTGAACTCTTCCAACCCTTCATCTTTATATCTGATCCTGGCCAATGTTTTTACCTTAAATAATGATTATGCTGAAGAAAATAGGTCATCAAATTCATCCTTTTCATGATCAAACTTTGCAAGCTTGGCTTGTTCGAGAACATTATAGGGCTTGTTCGAGAACATTATAGGCAACTTTTCTAGGATCATATTGTTTGTTGGGGATGGTTGCAAGATTGAGCATTTGTATTTTTTCTGCCTCCTTTTCTGCATGTTTGTAATCATGAAGAGTGTAGACACCACATCTTAGAGGAAATGTAGGCCATACCTGTTTCTTAAAGTTTCTAAGAGTTTCGGATGTCCCTTTTGTTGTTATTTGGTAGGCCAATTCCCGAGCTAGCAGCTTATCAGGCACATACAGAGGAAGGACATGGGGTTTTGTAAGGCTACCAAAAAGCCTTATATAGGTGAATTTGTCTTCTCCGAACCAATTTGCTACAGAAGTTAAGTCGATCCCTATTTCCTCGGAAATCCTAGGGGCAGGTTTATCAAAAATATCATAGTAGATAGGTAGCATAAAACCATTACAGATTTGGTACAAATGATCTTTGTAGTGAGATTTCCATAACATTTGATGATAAATGTGGATTGGCTTAGGGTCCTGGGGAGTCCATCTCTAGCCGAGTACTAGATATTGAGAGTTAAAACAGAGAGTATCCATAATATAAGCACTATAATAAAAGGGGGAATGGTCTTGGTAGTTTTGCGTGAATTTGATCTAAATTCTAGAATTTATGTGGCTAATTTGTCGGACAATATGTTTGCCCAATCCATCACATAACTATTTACTACTTCTTCCATTAAAGGGACCATTTCAATGGTGAATTTAGAAGAATCATGTATCCCCCACATTCTACACATCATAGCCCTGGCATAACAGTAAGGAGAAGCCAATGAGTCCATCGAGTACTTACCTGATGATTCATGTTTGTGCTTCTCAGGATTATGTCTCCACTGCTTAATCGGGACTGATTCTGTCTCATTTTCATTCACAAATTTTTCCAAGAAGGCTTTGTTGTATCGCTTTTTAGGTTCAGGCAAGTGATACATTTTCCTTAAATCATCAGGCTGAAAGGAGCCAAAAATCCTCCCGTCAATTGTGCAAAATGTTCTGTTTGAAATGAGAATTTCTTCCACCACCCATCTCACTACGTCAGTGTATGGAAGAATATTTTCTCGTGCTGCTATTCTGTGTAAATATGAACAAGCTAAATCCTTGAGGGATGCTTCCGATTTATTAGTTGAGTCGGCTGTAGCTTCTTTCGATACTTCCTCAGGCTCCTCTGCTTCAATCAAATTGTAAATGCTCTCCCAACTAGTATTTCCAAGGCCGAGGCATGTAGTGTCTGAGATTAACCCTTTTTTACTTGGCCCTGGATCCTTGGCTCGCTGCACTACTACTGTAGGATCCGCGAATGCAGATTTATTTGATTTCTTCCCCATATGTTTCAAATATCTTATTTGAGCGGAGTTTTGCACAAGCGAAGAGAAAAACGTGATACAAAGAAATTATTCTATAGACTAATATGAAAGAATTACGTCGATCCGCAGGTGATAATGGATTATAGAGAAATTTCTGCGAATAAAATCTATAGAAAAATCTTCCCTTAACTGCTTCATTGATTAGCCATTTATCCTGTCAATCATGGTAAAGGACGTTTTAAATGCCCATCACGTCGTTTATATGCCAAATGATGCATTGAAGCGTGGCTTAGATTTTTTTGATGGATAATCAGAGGTAAATCTCAAATCAAAGATTGATAATGTGAAGTGAAAGGATTTAATATTTGTTTAAAATATCTCTGATCACTGAAAGGTGATATAATGCATGCAAACCTTTTAAATACATTTTCGAACTATGCACCTCATGTACTGCATCGCAATCGGGGAATGGATTCGGGTCTTATTACTATGTAAACATGATTTCGCTGATCGCCAATTGCGATATGCTTTATCGCATCGGAGGATTCGAGTGTGACTTTAATCATGTGTTGGCTTGTTATTGCTGATTGCCGATGGCGATACACTTTATCGCATCGGAAAAATGAGGGAGGCTCTTTTAAATTGTTACTTTGACATTTTCCCTTTCCTGATATCCGATTGCGATATGCTTTTCAGATCGGAGAGAATGGATATATCGTTATGCATGCTTTCTTTGTTATTGTGATATGCGATCTTCTGATCGCTTTATTGCAATAACGAAGAATTTTATAATTTTAAAAGACCCACTTTATTTCTTTTCAAAAGGTTTTTAAAATATATAATTTTCATTAAACCTTTTGATAAGGGTTTTTCTAATGATGTGTTAATACCAATTTATTCACATGTCTAGGTTTAAAAGGGACCCATTTCATATTATGATTTTGAATAAAAATTATATGAAATGGGGGGTTGTTGTACAACACAACAAGACTCCATTAAAAATATTAATTATTTTAATATCTCTCAAATTGTTTAGAATTTTCTCAAACCCTTTCTTGGTATTGGAGATCTCATGTGCCTTAGCCTCTCCACCAATTTTTGTGGCTAGAGCACATCCGATGCTACCTAAAATCAACACTTTGATACTCAAATTGCATCAACCCACAATCAATTAATCTAAACAGTCAGATCACTATCACGAGAACGCTGTGCTGAACCCAGAAATCTACATCATCATTCAGAACCAACTGCAACCTCAAAAATCATATATCATAATGTATATGCTACTTTACTGAACCCAACTTGCGTGTATAGGCTACTTCCTTTAACTAAACCTATGTATACCTTCAAAACTACTGAAACATAAAACTTCTGAATCAAAACTGTACCAACTAGTAATATTTTGAACCTCTACTGTCAAATTACAAAGATCTAGATAGTCAATAGACAAGATCTTTCATATCTAAGAAGACATCATTGATAGACAACATTAAACTAGCAACACTAATCAGATAGATCTGTCATTTCTGAATAACAAGCTTTTCTTTTGTATACGCTACATGGAACCTTCGAACCATCATGTAGACACGCCTTCACAAAGGAGAACCAACGTATATATCTGCAAATACGAAATTACAACTTTGCTGCTATTTCAGATTTTAGACATACCCAGATCATGACATTTAAAGAATAAAACATGTGTAAGCAATCAGATATAGCCCAACCAATATTAGATCATTCAATGATAAGCCATTTCAGGTCTCATGATCTTGATCCAACATTGAATTCAAGGTGCACAAAATATTTTAGATCATATCATAATCATAGCCCTTGTAACATAAAATATACTTCAGATAGAAGTATTCCTGAGAAACCCTTTTACTTACACACTTGGCCCTTTGATCTTCTCCTCCTTATATAGTTTTTGGCCTTTCTCAATACCTCAGACCAAAACAATACTTGGAACCTATGGTAGTCTTGGACGGAATCAAATAGTCATTACTCCACTCAATATTGTGGGCTAATACCATGGTATTGACCCTTGGTATTCTTTACTCTTTAATTTCCTTGATTTTCCAATCCATATGAGCTTTTCCTCTTGTGAAAGTGTGTGCATACGTATGCGCTCTTTTTGTTCTATGAACCTACGTGTATATGCTACTTTGACAAGGTGGACCTGCATATATAGCCTAAACTATTTGAAAACATCCTTTTCCTTCAACTTATTGATTCTGATCAGTAGATCTTTTTTCCAACTTCTTGTTCTTATGTACCAATGCCTTGTTACCTCTAAATTGACCTGTTACAGTGTGAGTTTCCTTTATCAATTCTGAGTTGAACTGTGAGTGAGTTTCCATCAAGGAAAATACCTGTATCATAATGCCAACGTAACTCACCACCATCACTGAAGCAAACATATCCAAGATCTAACATATGTCAAATAAATATTTTTAAAATTTTGAGGATGGTTGTGAACCGATAGCATAAAGAACACGTGTAAAAATTAAATTTGTTTGTTTATGACAGACCATCCCAGAAATTAAAAAATTCCATGTGCATGATGTACACTAGCCATATATTGTCTCTTTGTTTCTCAATGGGAAGGAAAATAAATAGGGCAGATTATAGTTGAGTTGGTTTTGCATGTCAGATGTAGTAATTTTTTTAACAATACTAATTCTTTATCTGACTTAAATATTTCCTCTGTTGATAATAGGTTATCGTCCAACATTCCCATCTTAAAAATATATGAAATATTAAAACACTTTTAATACGTTGTGCTGGTGGTGAGAGTGTTGGATATCTCCAACATACAAGGGATCTCCCCGATATGAGGCCCCAATTAGACCTCACACCATTTGGTGTAGGAGTCCCATCATGAATACGACTCGATTGTGATTTACTTAAAGATATGCCTTGGATTTAGTTGTTAGCATGAGAAAGAAGCACACATGTGCTTTTGAATGAGCAAGTAGGTATTCCTTTTGAATGTTTGATTGCAAATGTAGCAAGGTTCTTTTACTGCACAGGGGGAAAATAAAGTGATCCTCTCAGAGAGAAGTAATAGTAGTACCCTAATGGAGACACACATGAATGATAAAGCCTCATCTAACATCAAGAGAAATAGTTCAGATAGATGCGATGATCATTATAAACATTAGAACACATTTCCAATAAGTTAAGCATCGAAGTCACCGAAATAGTTCAATTACTCCAGTACACGTGAAAGCAAAATGATTCATAAACATCCAAATAATAATCTTAGAAACATCCACAATTCATGCATGGAAATGTGTTTGCTTGAAAAGCTTCTAGTATTAAGCAAAAGTCCCAAGATACATAAATACAATGAACATCACTAGCTCCAATAGTGGCATTATAGCAACTACTTGCTCCCCAAAAGTACTAACTTTGTCTCTCTAATGTATTGAGGGAGAAGCCAAGGTTAGAATTCCTTTACATGAGTAATGAGGATCCTTTTATAACTTGAGGCATGACCTTTCAAATCCCCATGACTCTTGAATTTTCAACTCCTAATGACCTTTGGGCTTCTACAACCTTTAGAGTTCCAAATGACTTTTGGAATTACATATGACTCTTGGTATTACATGTTTTTTTTTTTAATTTCCATGAATCGTTTGTCCATACATGGCTCTTGGACTTCCACTTATTTGTCATTACAATGATTACATTATTACATCATAACTTCCACATCATCATATGATGAAGACATGACATGTCACTGTCCTTTATGAATGGGACTAATAGTGATTCATGACATTGACTTTATTTGGTGGTAACATGGCTGCCACTCATGTCTTCATTCTTCATGCCACTTCTGATCATTGATATCTTCACCCTCCAAAGGGTCTTTGATATAATGGAGTCTTGAGGGTGATTTGATCCTAAATATTTTAATGTGTTCTTGTTGAAATATGGCAACAAGAATATTCCAATTTAATTTATCCTTGAATTAAATTGTGAATTAAAATCGAATTTAGTCTTAACAACTACTTGGAATAATTAATTAATTTATTTTAAATTAATTAGTTGGAGAAATT
>APFE030860330.1:3881-16737 GCA_000404065.3 Pinus taeda | reverse complement strand
AGTGTATGCAGGTCTTAAAGTGAAGGAGGAGCTCATCTAGATCAGCAAGGCTGGACTGCTACAACAAGCGTTGGACCTAAGGTAAGATCGAAAAACACTTGGTCTCTCATAGAATAACGTGTGTTTAGAGAAGGATTTCTCTTGTTTGGTTTGTTTGTCACTAGAGAGTCTTAGACTCCTAGGGAGGTTAGGTTTGTCCGCAAAAATAACTCTTTCCGCATGACAAGTGACTTGTAGAGTTTTCCTTCACGGATCCAAATGATCTTTGCATTGTTGATGTTAGAGCCTTTATCCCATACCACAAATTTTCCATTTATAAAAGCAAATCTATCTCCCTTATCTTCTAGACATGAAATAAAAAGTTTTTTTTTTTTGAAAACTTGGTATGAATATAATGTTGTTGAGATGCATGTTTCCTTCATTTTCCATCTCTAGAGAGGTTGATCCAATTCCTGTTACAAGATAGCTCTTCTTATGATCGAGTTCAACATAGTAGGAATATTTTCCTGTTGATAGGTTCTTTAGTTTTTTGTGCTCACCTGTCATATGTCTAGATGCTCCACTGTCAATTACCCATCTGTTTTCGTTTTCAAACGTACCTGTAAGTTCCAAGAATAACCCTTCTTCCTTTGTAGTATAAATCTTGGTCATATGATTCTTTATAAATAATAGGAGATCCCAAAATGCTTTGATGCCTTGCTTGAGATTACTTGCCATCATATAAAATTACTGCAATGAATTCTTCAAATATGTAGTGAAGTTCATCATGCCCTATGTCAACCTTAGCTCTGATACCATGTTGAGAAATCAATAGGGCTATAATTAGAGTGATTTATCTTATACTTGATAACTTCTTATGATGTATTTTTACTTTTTCTTGATTATTATCTTCTTCTCTTATTATTGTGTTGTTCTTATCATCAAACAACTAGAAAAAACATGAATATCAATAATCCATAAGAACACATGATGTAGGTTGCAAGCCAGGGCTAAAACCTCTCCACTTGGGAGGAAAGCCAACAGATCTCCTCTTCTTATAGATTCTTCAAATAACAAATTCCAAGAACTCTAGAGAAAGACCAATACCCGTCCAAGACCAAGTCAAACTTTTTTGAAGGCGTTCTTCATCTATCCAAGTCAAACCTAGTCAAATATCTTCCAACTACACAATTCCAACCCCATAGTTACATAATTTTAGCCTCCACTACATGTATGAAATTTTCAGCTGCTATAACAGTTACTACTTCCACACATGTGATCAAATTTAGGGCTTCCTTGTTCCTTTTCTTGGGTTTCTTCTTCTTCTAGGGCTTGTAGGTGACCTAAAAGTTCTTTCTTCGACTTTCTTTCTATAACTTGACAACTTCGACCTTGCAGCTGCAAAACCATAGCCTTATCTTTGCACACGTGAAAGAGAGGGATAAATAAATCAAAGCCATTTTTCTTCTTCCTTCGTCCTTATATCCTTCCACATTTTCCTTACTCCTACCTCTTCTCCCGCTTAGATGATGATAAGTGAGTAAGTGTCCATAGGAGGTACAGTTTCCTCCTATATATAGGTTTCCAAGGAGGACGACATGCCCTAATTAGGTAAAATTCTTAGTTTTTAGGCTGACATGGTCTTGCAGGTTATTTTGACATTTTAAATATAAAAATAGTTATTTTGACATGTTACAATATGCCCAATGGGGTCTTCTTCATATAACAATGACTCTATAGACTTTTTGACTCTATGAAAAACCATAGAAGCACTTAATGGGTGCTTGACCTCTAAATAAAATAACCTTGAACATGAAACCCATGCTACAAAAATAACAATAATATTTTTTCTTCCTTTTTACAAATACAAACAGTACATTTCATATTTATGAAGACTGAACCTGGTTACATATTTCAACAAATATAAAGACACATTAATGAAAAAAAGTAGATAGTTCCCCTCATGATTATCTATTTGGTTCCATACTTGAGATTATCAATCATTTAAGTTTGTGAATTGTATCCATGTTCTAATCCATGTTTACGCAAACTATTACACATACCAAGGAAAGTATGAGTGATTTATTGACATAGGAGATTATGTCATCAAATCTTTTAGACACTGAGTGTAACACCCTCCTCCCACATTTACCCAAGTTAATCAGTCCACTAGTGTAAACATGTGATGAATATTTACTATGATATGATTCAACTCCCTAAGTACAGTTAAGGAAGTGGAACCAACATGACAAGACTAATCTGACCTTCCGCCCATGCTACAGAACCTCCAGGAGCTAACCAATCCTTCTAGGTGACCAACCCCTATGACAACTTGTCTTTTCACTCCTATAGAGCCTCAGTTGCTCCCATGACAAGGCATGCATGCGACTGGGAGACTCCAGTCATTCCCACAACAAGGCATCCATGCGACTGTGGCCTTTCTCAGCCAGTTCTTGAAAACGAACCCAAATTTTGTGCCACTTTTTCAGGGCTAGGACTCGGGCCATTGCCCAGAACTCCATGAAACTTCCAGAAATGATAAGTAACATTGAAACAATATTACTAATGAAAACATTTTATCAATGACTTGACTAGACCCCTACTAGCCATGACAGGAATTTCGTCAAACATGTCACAAATATGTAATCTATAGGTCATAAAAACATATATGAGCATAAGGGTCTCTTACTTATATGAGATTCGTAAAGAAACATTATTAATCTATCACAATAGCTGAATTATCATCTATTAGGTCATATATTTGTTGTTCATTCATTTTCAAATCAAAACATGATGAGATCCATACATCAAGACTTCCATAAAACATCCTCATACCTAGCATAGAACCAACATAAATAACATGGATATAACAACCATAAGAATCACATATGAATAAGTATATTTACCCATCAAATATAAGAGGAAAGAATCTCTTATTAACATATGCAAAATGCAACTAGGTTTGATACTTTCGCATACCACCCGACCATAGGTTGGCTGAACCAAATCTTTCTTTCAGCCAATCACACCCATGCGATATTCCAAGCATGATTGTGGGATCTCATAAAAAAACTCAATCAAAACCAAACCAGGGCTTCTAGAGGCTAAACCACTTCAACCCTAAACGAATGATTCCACCTCGTCGTCAGACATCACTAAAAATCACTAGATTGGTCTCTACCCAAGTTGTCTAAGGTTCCAGAGTGTTTGTTCCAACTAGGGCTTCAAGGGCTAGTAGCTTAACCAACAACTATTGCTCGGATTCAAGAGTGTTTGTCCAACCAAGGATTCCAGGACTAGTAACTCAACCCACCAAGGGATTCCAAAGTGTTTTTCCGACCAAGGCTTCTAGGAATAGTAACTCAACCCAAGGTGTTACAGGGCTTCCAGAGCATTTGTCCAACCAAGGCTTCTAGGAATTAGTAACTCAACCCACAACCAAAGGAACATGAGCACCAATCAAAAAACAAAGATAAAACCCACAACACCAAGGCTATCCAATAAATGGAAAGGTTAATAAAATCCCCTCTCAATCCAGGCAATCCTGCATGCCAATGATAAATCATAACCAAGAAACCACATGCATGTGTCGTGCATGCTAAAACTAGCAAGAAAATCATAAATGCAACTCGGTACCTGCAAGAAAAACATGTTGTAGTTGTTGATCCAATGTCCTCTTGTTCTTTCCTGCTCTTCATTTTCCTTCTTTCTCCAAATTCCAAGTATGCCACACTCCTCTAAGAGTGCTCCAAGAAAAATCTAAGTGTCCAAGAGTATGAGAGAGGGAGAGTAGAAAATGAGAGCTCCAAAACTAAACTGACAAAAAGATAAACTCACAAAAATGTACAGACTGATCCTCAAAAGCCTTTTTATTAATGAGGCCTCTATTTTCTTCAATTTCCATTATTTTCCTTCATTTTCCACCTCACATGCAACTTGCAACCTTCCACCTTCATTTTCTCCTAATTTCCATTATTTTCATAAAAAATGCCAATTAATGCAACTTTTCCTTTCCAAAGCTTTTGCCAATTTCCTTAGCCATTTATTAATCATAAGTGATCCCCATCACTATGTTTTTGTCCAAAATTCAGATTGGAAAACGTGTCCCATGACTATGGTTATTATTTTTCCTTTATTAACTTTATTACATGGAATTTTGACTAGGGTTGTTACATAACCCTCTCCCTTGGGGGAACACTGTCCTTGGTGTTCAATGACACTTACAACCAACAAGACTACTGAAAGAAAAACATACTGTCCATGGAGATTTATAACTTAGCTCGTTGCAATATTTACAATGATCAACCTGCTGGAAAGCAAAGCAATACGACAACCATAACAATCATAACAACCATAATGACATGCCACCCGTACCACTTATTGTTGATTTATAACACAACTCATGGCATTATTTACATCTATATGCATGCATACATTTACCAAAATATCACACCAAAATATATACCAGAAACATTCTCTCAAATCAATGAATAGAGAAGGATACATAGCCCACATCTGATCAACCATCTCCCATGTAGCTTCATCGGGCTGAAAGTGCTTCCACTACAGTTTAACATGCTCGATTGCTCGATTTCGAAGCATGAGCATATTTATTTGCAAATTGAATTGAGATTATGGTTGGAATTCTCCTTTTGGTTCCACCAGCGATACAGACCATTCAATCACATGATCAACATCTTTAACATACTTCTTAAGTAATGACACATGGAAAACATTATGGACTTTCACTGTCGGAGGCAGTGCAAGTCAATAGGATAATAGTCCAATCCATTCAAGAATCTTGAAAGGTACACAATACCAAGGTTCCATCTTGGAAAATGAGCCAATCCTCAAGGAGCTCTTCTTGGGCTTGTTGCACAAGTACACCTTTTTCCCAACCTGAAACTCAAACAACCTGTTTTGATCTGCATAAATTTTCTGTCTGTCCTGTGTTGCCTTTAGATTCTTATTGATTACTTGCATTTCCTGTTCCATTTCTGCTAACATATTTGGTCCAATGAACACCCTGTTCACTGAATCAATCCAACTAATGGGAGTATTACAACTCCTCCCATACAATGCGTCAAACAAATTCATCCTCAAATATTCTTGGTACCCATTGTTGTAAGTGAACTCAACCAATGGAAGATACTCTTACCACTTCCGTTTTTGATGCATCAGATACATCTTCAACATATCCTCAAATATCTTGCTGACCCTCTTTGTCTTTCCATCTGTCTGTGGATGATAAGTTGTGTTGAAGGCCAACTCTATACCCAAACATACAAATAACTCTTTCTAGAATCTAGAAGTGAACTTGGCATCCTTGTCTGACACAATTTTCTTTGAAACACCATGCAACCTCACTACATCTCTGATGAAGACCTATGCTACATCAATAGGTGTATATGTAAACTTCACTGAAATGAAGTGTGCTACCTTTGTCAACTTGTCCACCACAAACATGATAGAATCACGCTGTCTAGATTTCCTTGACAAATCTGTAATGAAATCCATGGAAATGACATCCTTTTTCCACTTTGGAGTCAGAATTAGTTGTAGTAATCCACCATCGAACTCATTGATCGTGGCCAACCATCTAAATTTCTCAGAATTCATATTCAGTTGGTCAAATAGATATATCAATCCACTATGATTAGTCATCGGTACAAAACTCCTGCCAAGAAGATAATGCCTCCACATATTTAATGCATGAATGATTGCTACCAACTCAAGATCATGTGTCAAATAATTCTTCTCGTTCTCATTTAGTTTCTTTATTTCATAACATACCACCTGTCCTTCCTGCATAAGAACTCCACCAAGCCCTCTCTTGCAAGAACTTGTACATACCACAAACTCTTTATCTAGATCTACAATATTTAGAACTGGAGCATTTGTCAAAAACAACTTTAACTGCTCAAAAATGGCTGCACATTCCTCATTCCATTCAAATTTCTTACGTTTCCTTTGCAAAAACATAATAGGATAATCAATTTGTGAGAATTTCATAATGAATCTACTATACTAACCTGCTAGTCCTAGGGATGATCTTACCTCATCCACATTTCTAGTAGCGTACCTTTATTTGAAAGAAATTGCATTTTCTAAGCTTAGAATACAACCGATGCTCTCCTAGCAATCTCAATACTGCTGCTAAGTGTTTGACATGTTCTTCCTCATTCTTAGAGTAGACCCGTATGTCATCAATGAATACAATAACAAATTTTTCCATATAAGGACATAATACACTATTCCTCAAGCACATAAAAGTAGTTGGAGCATTAGTTATACCAAAAGGAACTACAAAAAACTCATAATTCCCACACTTGGTCCAGAAAGCTATCTTGTAAATGTCCTCTTCCTTAATGCGTACCTGATGGTATGTTGATCTCAAATCAGTCTTCAAGAACATTGATTCTCCCTTCAACTGATCAAACAAGTCATCAATCCTCAGCAACAAATACTTGTTCTTGATGGTCACCTTGTTCAATTGCCTGTAATCGATGCACAATCTAAGAGTACCATCCTCCTTCTTCAGAAACAACACTGGTGCACCCTGTGGTGAAGTAAAATTATGAGTGTGGACACAAACAATTCCTCTAGCCCAATAATGGGTCTAGCCACAACCGATACATTCTATGGAATATTTCCTTAGGTTAGAACCAATTAAGAGGGCCCTACCTCTTAGTACGTTTATCCCGTTTGGTGATGACCTTGTTTACTCGCTCCATCTATCTTCCGTTTCCTTCTTCAAACACCTGAAACAAGTAAACAACAGGAAACAACAACCATGATAATAGACCGATTGTAATTCAACTTACTTAAAAATTCAAGAAACATTAAGCCATAAACATGTAAGATGACACATTATGTAGGAAATCAATCGATAGTTGCATATACATTGAATCAAGAAGAGATTACAACCATTGCTTTGACGTTGTTGTTCTCCTCCGAAAAAGCCAGGTCCCCACACTTCCGTTAGAATTCCATGATGGCCTTACCAATGATAGTTTTAATTCTCTTCCCTTTAGGCTTCACACTAAACCAAGTTCACAATTCTCCCTCACACAACTAGAGAGATACAACTATGAATAGCTTGTTGTTTACTCCAAACTTAACTAGCACTAGCACACCAACATTAACACTAGCTTGTGCTTGGGAAAAATGGAGGTTTATATAGCATGAGTGGATGGGAGATGTTCCTCCTCTTAATGGAGAAGGTCTTATCTCTTGAGGTAGTTCCATCCTTATAGGGGAAGGGAGACCAAACTGACATCCTCGAATCCATCTGGCCAAACCATTTACGAGACTTCCGTTACGAAGCTTCTAGAGCTAGAAACTTTGGATCCTTATTTAAAAAAGTTTCCATAAGAGGATTGATGTGACTGGAAAAAGGCTCAGTCACTCCAGTCGGCACTAGGGATAGTGTTAATCCCTGCATATCGGCGCGAGGAGGAGAAGGGTCATTAGCGCTCGTCTTTTAAATTGGGAAAAAACATAAAATTTTGGGGAAATGTTGCAAAAGGGAATTGTTCTACTCATGAAGAGGGACACAATGTGATTTTCTTCATGAAGCGAAAGCATGTAGGGTTCACTGTAGAGGTCCTCTAGGATCAAGGGATGGGGAGTAGAGGGATAGTGACAAAATGCTGTGTAACACACCCTAAGGCAACACACTTGGGATAATGTACCACCTCTTAAGCATTTCCTTCAACTGCAATTTTAATTCCACTGATTCTCTTGTGCTCATCCTGTATGGTGCTTTTGATGTTGGTTCTACCCCTGGTACCAATTCAATAGAAAATTCCACTTCCTTGTGAGGTGAACACTTTGAAATCTCTACCAGAAACACATCCTGAAACTACTGTAAAACTAGGTATCTTTTCAAGACATCCGCATCCTCAACTTCCTTACCTTTGTCACTAGAAATATGAACTACAAATAACACACAAACGTTTATGTGACTACGCTTGGCCTACATAAATGTCACCATTCAAGTGATTTTGCCTTCTTCTTACCTTGCAAGACTCTTTGTTCCCCATTGCCATCTAGGGACTCAATAGCCTTGTCATAACAATCGACCTTGGTCCTATGAATATACAACTAGTCCATACCCAACAACATATTGTATGATCCCAATGGAAGTACATTCAAATATGTTGAGGTAGGCATACAATTCAACTAAAATGCACAAGATCTTACCCAATGATGAACTCTCTTCTCTGTACATGTAGCCAAGTTCACTAACCAAGATTCTTCATGCACCTATTTATTCAAACCACACTTATCCACCAGGTCAAGATTAACATAAATATAATAAGATCCAGGGTCAATCAAAATAGAAACAACTTGATCAAAAAGCTTACCATCCATCTCGATAATAGATGCTTGATGATCTTCCTTCTTGTTATCCAATGCTGCATAAATCTAAGGAACACTCTGTCCAACATCCCTCATTGCTTGTGCTTCCCAGGCACTATAAATCCGTAGTCTACCACCCTGATAATCTGGAAAATATATCCGACGATGATCCTTTCCATAAGTCCAACACTGTAAAAGTTTCTAGCCTACACCCTTGTTCTTATCCTCAGATTGAAATTCCTATCCTCTATTAGATGAACTGAACTTGTTATGCAGTGATGCATTCTCTTTGTTACCTGTGTCCTGAGGCCTTGTTCACATCTTATTCCATTTTCCTTTATTCTTCACATTATCTCTCCAATCTTGCTTAGTCTCATATTTGCACTTTGATTTCTCATAACAATGCTTTTGCTTCTAGATGGTCTCCTCCAATGTTTTAGGCTCATCAAAATCAATCATGTCTTTGAATGCTACTGAAAATCCACTGATGAATCAATATCTTGGCATTCTCCTCCTTCCTCCTTGAGGTAAGGCACATACCTCAATAACTCCAACAATCGTCTAGTGTACTCCTCATCGATCATAGATACCATCTTCAACTTATAGAACTTTGTTTCCTTGTCGTCATAGTATCTCTCTGATAGATGATTTTTCCTCAATAGTCTCTTGAACTCACTTGAAGTCAACTCCTCTTCATGAATACCTCTGAAATTATTTACATCTTCCCATCAAATATTTGTGTTATCTTTAAAACTGAATGTAACTATTTCGACCTTCATGTTCACTGAGTAATCATGCAACTTGAAGAACTTATTCATACCAAGAAACCATGGTTTGACATCTTGTGACTTCTTCATTTCCCCATCAAATGTAGGTGGATTTTCTTTCTTGAACTCATCTAACAAATATTCCCTATCACTCCTAGTGTAAGGATGATAGTGATGATGGCCATGGTAACTATCTGAAACAGAACTAGAGCAAAGCCCATGTCCACTACCTCATCTATCAGGTGCATCCAAGAATCTTCCATCCCTGATCTTTTCATCTCTATTTGACCTGTTCCCACCATGTGATTTGCTAGCATATGCCCCATTAGTTTGATCCTCCTATCCATGACTAATTCTAAGTGGTCCCTGTCCCTACAAGTCTAACAAACTATGAAGGATAACTACATTAACTTCTGCTTGTTTCTCCTGTGCTTGTATAATCTTGTCATTATCTATTTTGCAACTCCTTATTTCTACCTTCAAACTTCTCAATGTGTCTGCTATGTCAGAAGAGTGCCCAACACCATGTTGATTATCTAATCCATAGGTAGAGTCTCGTGAGCTGTAGTCTACCATTATATTAGTCATCTTTGATACTCTCTTCCTGCAAGGTATATCATGTCAACTAAAACAAATCATAAACAAACCAATGTACCTCAATGTAGTTTAGGGGAGGATATCTCGTCTGCAAGACCAACTAGATTAGCGTAATACATGTATAACCATAATCATATCAATACATAAACATAATTTCAATTATTGTACAATCATCAATGCATGACCACACCAACCACATACCATGACCTCGTGCATGACAAATATCACTATGCCAATGTATTCATAACATAATAAAAACACTGGCATGCATGACCAATGCATAACCAACATTCACTCATGATGACCACATTCGAAAACAACACTATCAACTTCTGACATGGTAACACCACTGTAACTATGACCAATTCCATGCATATGCAATAAGCGCGTAGACCACAAACATAAGGAACACATACGTAATCGAAATGTATGCATGACCAAAACACACCACCCATTCATTCCAATTGATGAACCATTCTCTGATACCACTCTATAACACCCTCTTCCGACATTTACCCAAGCTAATCGGTCCACCGGGGTAAAAATGTGAAAAAGAGTTACTATGATATGATTCAACTCCCCATGTATAGTTAAGGAAGTGGAACTGACATGACAAGACCAATCTGACCTTCCACCCATGCTACAAAACCTCCATGATCTAACCAATCCTTCCAGGTGACCAACCCCTATGGAAACATGCCTTTTCACTGCCCTAGAGCCTTAGTTTCTCCCATGATAAGGCATGCATGCGACTGGGATCCTCTAGTCGCTCCCATAACAAGGAATCAATGTGACTGTGGCCTTTCTCAAGAAGTTTTGTGCTAGCGACCTTGGATTTTGTGCCACTTTTTCATGGCCAGGACTCAGTCCACTACCCAGAACGTCATGAAACTTACAAAAATGATAAATAACAATGAAAAAAGACTACAAATGCAAACATTTGATCAATTAATTGATTGGACCCCTACTAACCATGACAGGAATTTCGTCAAACATGTCGCAAATATGTAATCTACATGTCATAACAACAGATCTGAGCATAGGGGTCTCTTACTTATCTGAGATTTGTAAAGAAGCATTGTTGCTCTATCAAAATAGCTACATTATCATATACTAGGTCATATATTCCATGTTCATTCATTTTCAAATCAAAACATGATGAGATACATACATCAAGACTACCATAAAACATCCTCATACCGAACATAGAACCAACAACAATAACATGGATATAACAACCATAAGAATCACATATGAACAAGTATATTTACCCATAAAATACAAGAGGAAAGAAGCTCTTATTAACATATGCAAAATGCAACCAGGCTTGGGACTTCCGCATATCGACTGACCATAGATTGACTGAACCAAATATTTCTTTCAGCCAACCGAGGCTTCCAGGACTAGCAACTCAACCCACAACTGTTGTAAGGCTTCTAGAGCGTTTGTACAACCAAGTCTTATAGAACTAGTAACTCAACCTACCAAGGACTTCTAGAGCATTTTTCCAACCAAGGCTTCCATGACTAGTAACCCAACCCAAGCTATTACAACGCTTCTAGAGCATTTGTCCAACCGAGGTTTCTAGGAAATAGTAACTCAACCCAAAGCCAAAGAAACATGAGCACCAGCCAAAAAACAAACATAAAACCCATAACACCATGCCTATCCCACAAATGGAAAGGCTAAGAGAATTCACTGTCAATTTAGGCAATCCTCCATGCCAATAACAGGTCATAACCAAGAAACCACATGCATGTGCCATGCATGCCAAAAATAACAAGAAAATCATACATGCAACTCGGTACCTGCAAGCAAAACCCATTGTATCTTCTGATCCAGATGTCCTCTTGTGCTCTCCTTCTCTTCCTTTGCCTTAACTTTCTCCAAATCCCAAGTATGCCACACTCCTCTAAGAGTGCTCCAAGAAAACTCTAAATGTCCAAGAGTATGAAAGAGGGAGTGTAGAAAATGAGAGCTCCAAAATTGAATTGACAAAAGGCTAAATTGAAAAAGAGGTACAAATTGATCCTCAAAAGCTTTTTATTAATGAGACCTCTATTTTCTTCAATTTTCCATTATTTTCCTCCTCACATGCAACATGTGACTTTTCACCTTCCTTTTCTTCTACATTCCATTATTTTAATAAATAAAATGCCAATTAGTGACACTTTTCTTTTCCAAAACCTTTGGCATTGCCTTTGTTAGTTTCCTTAGCCTTTAATTAATCATAAGTTATCCCCATCACTATGTTTTTTCCCAATATTCAACTTGTAATACGTCTCCCATGACCATGGTATTTTTCCTTTATTAACTTTATTATATGGAATCTTGACTAAGGTTGTTACACTAAGCAGGAAAAAAGCTTGGAGTCAAAGAGGTTGTATGTGAAGAGAGCATAAATGTCAAAATGAGGAAGATCAACGGTGAACAAAGAACTATAGGGATTGAGAAGAAGGATAGAAGAATTATGAGTTGATAGAAAAATCGAGAAGCCAAAATGAGTGACTTAGAACCAAAAGATGAAAAGAAAAATGAAGTTGAAGATGTGCATGTTATAACATAGTTGATATTTTTGAAGAATGAAAAGGTGACGAGGGTCGAGGTTTCTTGTTGCATTGAAAATTTCAAAGCAAGGGCATTAAAACATTGACTGAGTGAGGTGGAAAAATACATTGAATTTGAGACAATGGAAAACTCCAATGAAGAAAATATGTTAGTATGAAGTTGAATAGGCACATTGAAATATGGTGGGTTTTTGTGCACATAGAATAAATTCAAGTGTAAGGGGGAAATTGCAATTGCGGCAACATGGTTGTAAAGCTCCAAAATACATTCTTTCCAATAGAATACAAATAAGTATTGTTTAGTGAAATTCCGAGTATCATATAGAAAGACAAGAGTGTACATGAGCACATAAAGCAATATAAAATTTAAACCCAAGCATAGCACCAGGTGGACAAGGAAGGGTTCAAACTTTGTGGTTTAAAATTAAAGTTTGTTTTCCATAAAATGCAATTGGGTGAAGAAGCATATTGGATCCAAGTGGGTCTTGAAGGTAGAAATTGTTAGGATATTCCGACACATAGGAAATAGTTAAGTATAACTTGGTCTAGTGTAGAGTTAGGTAAAGTGTGTTTCTTTACTAT
>APFE030860319.1:10323-47932 GCA_000404065.3 Pinus taeda | reverse complement strand
TATGGTTGTAATCTTCTTGCTACTTTTCATCTTAATAAAGCTATTCTAGTTTTCTTCCATATTCTTGTGTACTTGTTTATATATGCATTTATATGGTTAACATACATCTGGTCCTGTGTTATTTATGAATATAGATCTTTGTTACTTCGATAGTAGTATGTTGCTGTGATTCTACAGGTTCTTTTTGAAGCTAGGTAGACGAAGAAGAAGTGGCTAAGCTCTATCAAGAAGGAGAGGAAATCGAGCGCCAGACTAAGGTTGGTCTTCTTGGTTCTCCTCTTGTCTATTTTCATAAAAGAAAATGAAAGTAGACTTTACTTGTTTGTTTCTAAGATAGCCACCCATCTTAGTGGGAATAGCAGCATCCGAGTGGACACTATGTAACAGATGGATACTTGGCGACAACACCAAATCACGTTGAACCTCAAAAAGTGTACGTTCCTTGTTCGCTTTGGGAACCTATTAGGACATGTGGTCTACAAATAGGGACAAATGGTAGACCCCATGAAGATTGCATTCATTCTTAACTTGGAAGCACTGCGAAGTGTTAAACAGCTACACATTACCTTGGGCCATATGGGGTACTATAGGAATTTCATCAAAAGCTATGCTCATATCACTGCACCAATGGAGAAAATTTTAAAAAAGGATGTCACGTTTTGCTAGAATGATGACTACATGAAGAGCCTGGATGTACCAAAAGAGAAATTGGCCTCCGTGCCAATCCTGGTCTTCCCAAAATTGGATGTGGAGTTTCATGTCCATGTTGATGCGTCATGTATAGCACTGGGAGCAGTACTCGCACATGAGGGTGGAGAGGGCTTGGATCACCCTAACACATTCGTAGGTCACAGATTGTCTAAAACATAAAAGAACTATTCCACAACTGAACATGAGGGGTTGGCTATGGTGTATGCGCTCCATAAATACCGACATTATTTACTAGGAGGACATTTAAAGATGTATACAGACCATTCCGCGTTAAAATACTTGGTCAATAACACTATGTTGGGGGGGTTCATATGTCGGTGGCTCTTATTGTTCCAAGAATATGATTTTGAGGTCATTGTAAAGCCTGGATGCCTGAAAGCAGGACCAGATCACTTGTTGCGAATTGAGACGGGCAAGGAACCTACTAATTTGGAGGAATGACTACTTGATGCACAAATCTTTTCCAAGCTCATCGAAGATGGACACTTTGAAGATATAATCCACTTTCTCACAACAGGAACGGTGCCGAAGGAATACTTCATCCAGCAGAAGGAACTGGTGGTACGTGCAACTGATGTTTTTGTCATCGCGGGGCACCTATACAAAATGGGCAATGATGAGGTACTGCGAAGGTACATACATGAATTTGAACGAATTCAGATCCTCGCAAAAGTGCATGGGGGTGCTGCAGGAGGACACTATGCAGGAGGAGAAACCGCGCAAAAGATTCTCCGCGCAGGGTTGTGGTGGCCAACCCTTCATCAAGATTCAAAAGCACATTGTAAGGCCTTTGATATATGTCAAAGCACAGGTAAACCCTCGCAAAGGGACAAGATGCCTTTGAATCCAAAAATCATGCTACAGCCCTTCGAAAAATTGGCAATCGACTTTGTAGGAGCTATTAAACCTCAGGGAAAAATAGGCACGAGATACATTATCACCGTGATAGAGTACCTGATTCGTTGGGCAGAAGCACAACTAGTCAAAGACTGCATGGCTACCATGACTTCAAAGTTTTTGTTTGAACGTGTGTTGACTTGATTTGGAAGCCAAAAAATATTGATGAGCGATCATGGTACACATTTCCTAAACGAAACCATCAGTGCGCTAACAGAAGAATTTCAGGTGTATCATTGGAAAAGCACACTGTATCACCCACAAGCCAATGGGACAATAGAAGCATTCAACAAAATACTAGAGACTGTGCTAACCAAAGTATGCAATGCACAACGAAGTGATTGGGACCTGTGCGTACCCACATTACTATGGGCTTATAGGACAACATGCAAGAAACTGACGGGACAAACACCTTTTCGGTTGGTTTATGGTGTGGAAGCTATCATGCCAATGGAGTATATTGTACCTAGTCTGCACATAGCAGTGTTCACAGGTATCACAGACCATGAAGCCCTAGAAGAAAGGCTCGTGCAGCTGGAAGAACTTGAGGAGGAATGGTTCTTGGTTGGCTTTCATTAGCAGGTGCAAGAGCAATGTGAGAAGGCCTCGCATGGTCGCCATATTAAGTTGCGCACCTTCAAGGTAAATGATTTAGTGTTGCTGTATGACAGTAAGTTTGATAGGTCCTCCAAAAATTTTAGAATGCATTGACTGGGACCATACGTTGTTAAGGAGGTCACAGATGGAGGTGCAGTACAACTAGTCAAACTCAATGGAGAACCTTTCCCAGGCAAAGTGAATGGCATCGAATTGAAGCCCTACACGGGTGGCCCAGCTATCTGACTAGCCGGTGGAAGCATAGTCTTCACGCTCCAAGGATCCGAAAGAAGGCACAGGACTATAAAAACATGCAAGGGATACAAGCATAGATGCAGAGAAGCACTTTCGACACAGTTGTCTCAAAACAACGCATGCAGCAGATCCAACAAGCAGCAGCTCAGTGCGTTGCCGACCTTGCTGCAGTTTGAGCCAAGTTAGAAGGACTCCACGCAAAGATCTCCGCACCGATAGGGTGACTCGAGGGCGAGTCATGATGTTTGTGTTGGGGGCCTATTGGGCATGAAATCCCTCCAAGGCATGTTTTGGGGCTTAAAGCCCAAGTTTTGACTGAATCTTCTTGTAAAATCTCCACGAATTGTGGGCATAGGACACAAAATTATAATAGAGTCACAGAGTTTTCCACCCTAGTTTTTGTAATGTAGTATCGGCTGGATAGACCTACCCATGGTCCATGGACCATGGGATTGTATAAATAGAATGAGGCTCTAAGTGTATAAGAGAACTAATAGAGGAGAGAATAGAAGAAGATGAGAAGTCTAGGTGATTGAGTTGAAGTGTAAAGTGTGTCTGTGGGTCATGAAGTAGGAGAAGGCTCTGCAGCTAAGTGCATAGAGGCCTAGTAGTCTGCAGCTAAGTGCGTGGACCCCTGTAGCTGAGTGCACAGGGCAGGTCGAATCTGTAACCATTTGGAGAATCAATAAAGAGAAGTTTTACTATATTTTTGTGTATCTTTTCCTGGTTTAATGCATGATTAGTTATAATTTTCAAGTAAACTATTTATTTACTGCGTGAACTTGTATGAATGTTTTGTATGACTAATTATAACTTAAGACATTCAAGTAGGTGAAGGTAATTAACTAGTGCTAGAAGATAAGTAAGATCTCGGGTAATAGCACAGAGTGCGGTGTGAGAGCCCCACAACCCTTGGTTATGGTTCCGAGAAGGAAGTGTATTAGGCCGTGAGGAATGGGAAAGTGTGTGAAGCAACCTACACACAGGAACACACAGTGGACCAGTCAAACCTCTCAGACATCTCAAGGGTGCGGAAACCTGGTTCTAGCACCCTCCCATACTACTTTGGGTGAGACCTCAGTCTACGCTCTATGGACTGTTGCTAAAAGGGCCAGTAGTACAGGGATTTGTTTGGCTAATTAACTCCGAACCTGGGTCAGGCCTCAACAAGCCAACATGTGTACTCCATTCTAGTTGTACCCATACCACAGGTTCTTCAGGAATTCTGAATATTACATCTTTGATCTCCTCTAATGCTTCAACAATACACTCAAATCCATCTTCAAACCTAAAAGTGAGCAAAAAACATTCTTTTATAACATCCCATTCTGCGGTTCCATGTTGTAGCTCTATTTCTAGATACTAGGTCATCAGGATTGTATCGAAAGTGTGGCAAAATATATGAATGCATTATGGTTGTGGTTCTTCTCCCCATGCTTTCATCCATTGAGCTAGATGCTCACGTGGATTGTCCTTCCCTGTATACTTCTCCGTATTGCGGGTATTGGCATACCTAAACCGTAGCTTCATCATCCATCGATATTCCTTCCAATCTAAAAAGTTGTTCTTATGCATACCCCACCATATGGTAGGTGTAGCTCGCAGCGCGATGTCTAGTGCTTGGAACTGATGTTCCTCCAGTACATCCCATTCAAATTAATCCATAAATAAATTGACATCTTCTAATCCATCACCATAAGGCAAGTTGCGTACCTCAGTGGATATACATCAGAGTGACTTTGTAAGCCTATTGCACTATAGCGACAATACCTCATGCAACCTATTTTTCCAATGTTCGAGCCCCTCATATAAATCTGAATTGCAGGAGTTGTCCTTCTCCCACATGATCTGCCTATCCACTCTAAGGTTGATCCAATCCTCGTCTCGCGCAATTAACTTATAGATTTTCTCAATATCGTCTTCCTCCTCATAATTGCAAACTGGTTCAGTATACCATGCTCCCTCGACTGGATCTAATGGAATATGTTAGTTTCAGTTAGTTTTTCCTTCCACCAGTGATCAAATGTTCTCTTTCAGAATGTCCATTAGGGTTTAAGGTGAATCTTTTGTTATTTCACTAGGTATTCCATTCAAAAACTTTGGTCACTCGTTAGTGTGTCTAGCTTGTCAATTACTCCTTTACAAATTGGCATGTTTTGGTCACTGCCATTATGCAATTAGATGTACCATCTCCAAAATTTTTTATGGTCATCTCAGTCTCATTATAATGGTTTTCATTCAGCTCACTATTATACATTAGGTCACTAGTGTTTTAGTCATTAAAATTCTCATTTCATTCATAAATGGCATGTAAAGGAAAAGTGTTACAAAATGGTTCAAAAAGGTTTCATTTCAAATAATATTTTGTAATAAGTTTGAATAATACCAAATATTCTTTCAAAAGGTTCACAAGTACATAATTTTCAAATCAACAAAAAGAAAGGTATATGGTGGGGCACCCCACTATAATCAAAACCAGTCACCTCTCAAAGCTACAAAAGATCATTTTCCCCTCATTTCCTCATTCATCACATTGTGTAGAGGAGCTTCATCCATCATCCATCATTTCCAAGAAGCTTAGGGCAATATTGTTTTTCAAGAAATCAATTTTTCCTCAGTCAATGTGCATAGAAAGTCATTGTTGCGATTTTGGATAGGCACACACGCACCGGTGAACTACACTACTCACGGGCTCTATGCACAAGTGAAATACATTGTGCATGGGCCAGAGTCCTCCAAAATCATTTTTTGACCACTTAAAATCATTTTTCAAGGTTTCTCTTCTATCATGCCATCCTCCAAGCTTCACAACAAGTAAGTTAAATCATTCTTGTTCCTTCTTTTTGCCTCTTATGTCAAGAATGGTTCAGAAGCTTCCACTCCTAGGGTTTTTAAGAATTTCCTAGTTTTAATCCTCAAATAATGAAATACTACCCCAAACCCTTAATATTTCTTGTACCTACACCTCAGTTTGAAACAAATACACTATTCCCATCCATCACAGAACCCTATCCCCTCATTTTCTATCCTTTTTCTCTAAACCCTAATATACTCTATCTCTTCCAAGAGCAGGCTTGTGTTTTGGACGTTTTCACTTCCTCTCCTCACTCATTTCCCAAAATTATTTTTTCCCCTATTCATTAACATCATCCCATACCCTCCTAAATTTCCTAAAAAAATTAGGCAACTCCCAAGTCCCTCATATCACCTTATTCCCTCATAGCAGCATATTTCATTGTTTTCACCTATTTGGCACCTAGGGTTTGAAAGTATGGAGCCTGATTCACCACCATCAGAGAAGAGGAAATATAATAAGGGAGGAAAAATACTAATGTTTAAACCCTCAAATTACAACAAAATCACCTCCTTCCCTTTTTTCAAGAAATGTTTGAAGATATCAGTTGTTTAGAGTTTTGTCAAAAAGTGGAGGAAGTGGGTCACCATGAACATCTCAGAGGTATATTTTCCTTCACCTTGAAGGAAGAAAAAACCACCATTGCAGGGACTGATTTCATATTTATAGTGGATGTCATCTCTCAAGCTACAAGCATACCAAATCATGGTGAAAATTGGTTCAAAGGCATGAACCTAGAACTAGAAGAGTACAAACCCTACCTGAAATCACAGTATAAAGAAACTCACTCACATGCTTTACCATTCAGATATCTGTTGGAGAGATATGCAACATTAATGAAGGCTCTCATGAAATTATTCACATGTGAGGGAATATTTTCTAGGTTGTATCAATATCACATAAGGCTGCTCATGCACTTTACAACAACCAAGTCTCTCAATTTGTGCAGTTACTTGTATAAGAGATTAACCAAGACGTTTGAAAAGGTTAAATTGAAGAGAAAATTCCATTATCCGAGTCTATTTAATCATAGCCTAATAAAGGTTATAGTTCTCAATGAGTTGAAAGAAAGGAACATAACATGGGACCCTTTCATTGAGGCAGCTTTGAAAATGCATATAACTACTTAACCAAGCCAACACCAAACTATGTCAACAAAGTCAATGGAGGTTGGGTCATCAAGAAATCATGATGAGGTTTCCAAGGCATCTAGGCCTAAGGTGACCAAGACATATCAGAGAGGAAAAAGGCTTGTGTTTTCTCCTCAAATTGAGGAAGAGTCCAAGCTTACTACATCAACAAAACATGGATCACCATTACATCATGACACTTCTTTGCACAATGAGGAGCTCATTGAGAATGATTTTGACCTAGTTGACTTGGAGGCACAAGATGAGCATCAAAACCTAAAAGAATTCATCAAATATAAGGATTCTCAAATCATGGAGCTCCAGGACAATTTAGCAAGGGCCAAATTCATCATTTCGTTCCTTGAGCAAGAAAACAGTCAACTTAAAGCACAACAGCTAGCTATGGAGAAAAAATAATTCAAAGTAAAAAAAAAAAAGATATGAAGGGCAAGGCATTGGTGGATAATTATGACATTTAGTAGCATGAGGAACATATGGCAAGGGAAATACCAAGAACAAGGGGTCTTAAGAAAGAACTTTAGAAAGAAAAAGAACAAAGGCCAACAATGGAAGAATTAACCTTTGAGGAGAAGATTGATATGGAAACAAATGAAGACAGGGAGTTTTGGGTTGAAAATGTAAATTTCAGCCTTGAGAAGCTATTTGAAAATGAAAAAAGGGATAATAAGTTTCAAAAGATAATGGCCACCCATTATTACACAAGGAATCAGGGTGTCAAGGTCAGAATCAAGCAATTGAAGGCCAAACTCAAGGAAACCCTAATCACCCAAAAGGATAAGGGTAAGTTAGCATTACTTGCTGATGCATCCATGGTTGCATAACACACCTCATTAGGAATATTTGGACAAATTTTTATAGCATTTGGAGAAATTTTTGTGTTTTGGTGCAAACTGGTGCAAATTTTCAGTTTTTGGCAATTTTTTGTCTAAGTGCACAACAAGCTAATGTTGCACTTTTTCCTCAAGGCCATAAATGATAAAAACACAACATTTTTGGAAATATTGTGACCTATTCTCAAAACCCACCTTCTCACTTTCCTGATCTAGGGCTTAGTTTTTTATAATTTTGCAAAGGAGAGGCTAAAAATCACATTTATGCCTCTCTTTTTCCATTTCGCTACGCACCTGGAGGCATCTTGGGAAAATGTCCATATCTCATTAAAAAATGAGTCATTTTAAGGGAAAAAATACTCTAAAGACATATACACTCTCTCCTATTTCCAGAACATGCTTCATATCTGGATTTGGACTTTAGAAAGGCACTAAAAAATGGCCTCCAACAGCTCACTGCGCTTCTGGAAATTTCTAAGTTTTTTGTGAAATTGTGACTCTGTAATTTTTGGTAATTCTTGGTTCGACCTTGGTAAAAGTAAAAATGGTGAAGTAGATGAATATAAGTGTAAAGGAAATGTAAATATGATGTCTTAATGAATGGTTAGTCTTTGCTTGATGTAAATTGCGCTTCATTTATGAGAGAGGTTGCAGTCAAAGTTAATTGTAGAACTTGTTTCGACTTCCCTAGACATTAGGGTTTGGTTAGAACACATCATGAAACAAATCCTAGAGTCATGGATTTGATCACTAACAGTGGGGAGAGGTTTTTTTGGTATTTATGTATCCGTTTCTCAGTCATAGAAGAGGTTGGACATATGAGGAGAGAACTATTGTAGCTTGTAATTGACATTTCTAGAAATCAAAGGAGATAGTTTGCAGCTATTATCTAGGAATTTATGTGCAGTAAGTTTGTGGTGTTGTTTTTCCTCTGTTATTACTTTATATGAATGATATTCATATTCTCTTTCCATTCATCATATCTTCAATAGTTTTCCTTATAGTTTATAAACAAAATTCTTTTCACTAAGCTTTGTTTTGATGGAAAATTATTATATGTTACTTTCACTCTTTCTTAATCAATTCACGTTTCATGCTCATTAAGACCTTTATGATTCTTCTCAACACCATACTACACTGACAAAACCTAAGATCCATCACAAAATTACTACTACCTTGATGCTTCATATCTTTGCTGTTGTAACCTTTTGACCCTCTGACCTAGCTACTTTGTTTTTCTCCCTTATCCAGCAAAAAAACCCTAAATTTTCCAAAACCTACCCGAGCCTAACTATCGAATCTAAAATCATTTACATCTTAGTCATATGCTGGCTGTGATTCCATAGAGAGAGCCCTCTCTGGTTTGGTAGGTGTTACTGGGAATAGTGTCCACGCGAATGCTACTATTCCCACTAAGATGGGTGGCTATCTTAGAAACAAACAAGTAAAGTCTACTTTCGTTTTCTTTTATGAAAATAGACAAGAGGAGAACCACGGAGACCAACCTTAGTCTGGCGCTCGATTTCCTCTCCTTCTTGATAGAGCTTCGCCGCTTCTTCTTCGTCTTCCCAGCTTCAAAAAGAACCTGTAGAATCACAACAACATACTACTATCAAAGAAACAAAGATCTATATTCATAAATAACACAGGACCAGATGTGTGTTAACCATATAAATGCATATATAAACAAGTACACAAGAATATGGAAGAAAACTAGAATAGCTTTATTAAGATGAAAAGTAGCAAGAGGATTACAACCATATGTTCTGACCCAGCATCATCCTCCAGCTAGGAAGACCTTCTTCACCTCAAGCAAAGCTTAGATCACCCAACACTATGAATGTACACCAGAAAACCAACAACACTTCTCTATAAGATACAAAATTCTAGCCTCTGGATCTCTGTGATGAGGGATCCATATATAGATGATTACAGAGAGGTGAGTCATCTTCTAGGATCTTGATTAGTGTCCTCTCTCTGATAGTTCCTGCTTCCACTTGGAGAGTGATGATCTCTTACTCATCCCTGGTCGAAAACAGAGAGGCAAGTGTCAGAGGGGAAGCGTCTGGAAGATTCCATGATCTTCCACCTCACATTTTGTCCCTGCCATTTGTCCATTCCTGACCATCGCACCTTATAGAGGACCAACTCAATATGCATTACACCTTGTACACTGGGAAGGTGATATGCATCGCACCCTCTGCACTGAGCTTTCAGTATGGTCCAGTTTTGACCATTTATGAGCAGTTTTTAGTGGAGAACTTCTGGGAGATGATGTAATCAGCTGACCTTGTTCTTTTAGGTAGTGAAGCAACACTTTTAGGGACTTAGGAGCCCTTAGTTTATGGACATTTATGATTGGGGTTGCAGTGCCCAAAAATGTCTATAACACAAATCCACATAACCCAAATAAATGGTTAGGCATTGGTAACTTGTTATTGGGAGAGTCTCCTCAATTATATTTTTGAGGAGATTAATATGGTTTCCTTAAGTTGGAGGACCTCTACAGGAAAGGTTACTACTAAATTTTCCTATGATTTGAATTCGAGTTACCCTCCAAGGCATACTCCAATCTCAATTTGTTGAGAGACATTCTCCCAAATCTGAATAAAAGTTGCTACACTGAAGCTGCAAATTTGAAATTCCTGAGGAACAAATTTGAAATGCTAGTTCTAATGTGATTTCAGGGCTCTGGCACCATATAGAAATTTGATTAAATTTCAACTGCTCAAGAAATCGAACTAAAAGAAGGAGACAAAAATTCTACTCTATTAATCTGTGGAATGAAAATCATGATTTAGAACAACATGCATAGACATGCAACAAGAAAAAACACAAGTATTCAGTGATTTATAGGGGAACCCAACTAGGAAAAACCCCTCCACTTCTTTTCATTAATTCATATTAAAAAAAGAAACAATTATAATGTCTTGCTTCAACTCTGAAGCACACACTACATTGCAATCTTGTTCTCTTGCTTCCTAAATTTCTCTAGCTAACACTTATCCAATTCAAGCCTCAACCAACCTACTATTTCCTTTTGTAATCTTGTAGGAACTAACCCCTAAAAATAGGAGAAATTCCCTATTTCCTTGCATAATAGATTGAGGAATTGATCACCTACTCAGTGCAAAGCATTGTACACTCGATAATATACAAATAATATTACACTAGCCTTTATCTCCTCCACTCCAGCTAGGAAATTCAAATTTCATACATGTTTGGACTATTTTGGGTTGATTGATCAATTAACTAACAAATCTCTAAGTTAGACTGCTATCTCATTGCACCATTTACCTTCAACTAACTCTATTAATTATTAGAGGTCAATTATCTGGGTACATCTGAAAATAACTGAAATAGATTGCTAAAATTTATCAACCAACACATGCATGATTGAACTCCAAGCCCACTAACTGAAATTCATTGATCTAATTAAGTGACAAGAGTCATGTCACACTAGTTAATTTCCTCCAAGTCCTACTAATGTGGAAATTCGATTTACTCAATTTGACTAAGGAACAAGTCAAAATTGATCCTTTTCCTTGCTACGATTTCAATATGACAACATGATCTCACATTTGCAATTGATTGTTCAATTAATGTTGACTTAGGGGAGGAAATGGTGTAGGATTATATATGGTCGAGTGGTGATGGTGCAACATCACCTATAATGAATGAGTACTTTAGCATTCCTCACACTCTAAGTTAAAGATTCGAATTAAGTAGGAGATGTAGATTAGGCATATTCCAAGTGATATGCATAGTTAATGGTCATGCCCAACTAGCATGGTCACACTAGTGTCACATGATGGCTAAGATTCTTGAATGGTGTGGGGCACTCAAGTAGAATGAAAAGTCCAACCCCATGACAAATGGTATTAGAGCCACGTTTGAATGTGGAAATTATGAAAGGGTCTCTTCACTGTCAATACCCCCTTCATAGGATGAGATAAGGGAATTGAATTTATGAGGGTATCAAAAATTCAAGTGGGGGAGAATGGAAGGACCTTAATTGTTTTCCATCAATAGTGGCATGTTGAACGACATGCTGAAAAACATGGATCAGGGTGCATGGTGAGTCTATACATTTTTATAGCATTAATGACTAACTTGTAGGTGACAACGAACTGATGATTATGATAGTGTACTAGCACATAGACTAGGAGGACCAAAGATGTCTAGCCAAGTAGGGTAGAAAACTAATGAGTTATTACATAGCAAGATCTGGCAGATGACAATGCAATTTTAAAAATTGATGGATTGTGCATTATCCATGTTAAGGTAACGTAACTCACGAGTGCATTAATGGTATGCCAATGCCTTTCTAACCAAGGGCACAGTATTCAAGAACTATGAAGTGTTTCCTACATTGATGACAATACAGTCTCACATTGGGTACTTAGTTGTTTAACTATTGTTGGTTCAGAGGAGGCAATGGTGTAACCTTATCTATGGTTGGGTAGTGATGGTGTATCATTACCTATGGTGAAACAAACACTTTGACATTTCACAAACTCTAAGGTTCCTAGCTTGGGTTTGATTGGGACATGTAGATTAGGGGTAGTCAAGATTATAGAAGTATCTAATGGTCATGCCAAACTGGTATTGCAGGGTGACTAGCCTTCTAGGCTTCTTAATTGGTATGGGATGTTCAAATGGAATGAAATGTCTAGCCCCATGATAGATTGTATGTCATATGGTTGTCATGTTCAATATTGTAAGTGAGTGATATAAATAGAATGTATATTATGTATTATTTCTATAATACATGGTGTCTATAGCACTATATTTCTTATTCACCTACAATGTATAATAAATAGAACCTATTACCACACAAATTATCACCTTGATCTTAAAGTCCAAAATATAGGGTACTAGCCTTGTGGAACTATGAGTTTGGCTATTGTCACCTCACGAACTCTCCTCCAAACTTTACCCTAGGGTAAATGGAATCCTAGCCAACGAGGGCTTCCCTATCAATCAACTAGGCTCACTTCATGTTGTGGGAATGGGAGTAAAGAGAGCCTACCCACAATTGTGATGGAAAAATAAATCTGAAAAGTGGGCTTATGTGATGAGTGAATACGAGTATTGTGCCTATATTTCATAGGCCATGGGATTTAAGCCACTCTTGAATATTTTCCCTTTTGTCTTTTTATTGTTGAAGTCTTGAGCAACATAAATATTTCCTACAAGAAAATCAATCTAAGGATCATGAAACTTGCAAGGCTTAAAAGGAGGTTAAGTATCACAAAAGAAATTTTGAACTAAATCTATTGTAAAGAAACAAAACCCTAATATGTTCACTTCTAATACAATGATAACCTAATTTAAAATAAATGAAGAAAGGAAATAGAACTAAAATAATAAATCTTTGCATTATTGTTCATTGTGATAACTTTTATCTCATTAAACTTGCAACTCAATTCCTTTTCTAATTACCCTAAAACAAAGACTAAAGAATAAAAAAATAATACACAAAAAGTTCGTAAAAGATCATGAAACTTGCCAAGATTAAAGGGAGGTTATTTGTGACAAAATAACCCAAGTAAATATCACAAAAGATATTATATACTAATTCTATTATAAAGAAACAAACCCTAAGACATTCACTTCCAATATAATGGACACCTAATTTAAATTCAATAAAGAAAGGAAATGCAACTAAAAGTATGCATCCTTGTAGTATTAATCATTATGGTAACTCCTATCTTTACAATTACCCTATATTAAAGACTAAATAATAGAGAAAATATTACACAAAAACCTTGTAAAGGTGAGGCTATCTTCTTCCCATTGTTCCCCACTGATCCAATTCAACTTTCAAATGAAGTGAGAAAATACTTACATAGATTTTATTTCAACTCCTAAATAATAAAATATTATTTTCCTTATGAAACCCTTTAAGGAAAATATTAAAATAATTAAAATAACTACATGAATGGGTGAATTACGTCAAAATCTTATGGCGAAAACTAAATAAAACCATCTAAAAGAACATGATGCCTTGTGTCATCCTTATCCTCTTTCTAGCTCATGTAAAGGAAACTTTTGAGTGCCATTTTTCCTCCTCGTTCTTTAAAATAATAATAAAAGGGCTTGGCCAAATAGGTCAAGAGATTTTCCAATGGTGTGCATGAATTCCAAGGGTAAAACTCTATAATAAGGGCACTTTGCTTGAAATAACCACCTTTAAATAGTAATAATTCTCCTTGGGCACATTTCCAAATATATGAGAAATTTGTTCATAATAAAGCGCACCACCACAATAAGAGTGCATGAGTGGATTGTTTAGTCAATGTAGTATGTCCTAAATCGTGACATTAATTATCAATTTGGGAGTCACAAATTGATGAAGTGTGGCGCACTATATGTGCAAGACAACTTCTTTCTTACTTTTTATTGTTTTCAATTTTATTTTGTTTTGGGGTTTTTTTTTTTTTTTTGTCTCCTAATGCGAATGGAAATCCTATTCCTAAGTTTTAAGAATACTTAGAAGGCAAGGATGGATATATATTGAAGACAATTATGTCCCTTATTATAACTTCCAAAGCTTAACACTTCAAAGGATCTCAAAACATACTAGTGATAAAATTAGTACTTGAACATGAATGTAAATGTGCAGCTATTCGAATCAAACAAATGATGAACTACTGATCATGAAATCACTGCCTCTGCTTCCCATCTAAATACAGAAATAAAAGTTAAACTATTGCACTAAAACAAACCAAAAATTGCAAGCTAATGAAAGTAAGATCAATTCACTTCACTTGTAGTCCAATAGCTCGCCAAGTAGCCTTTCGGGGTTAAGCCATGGCTCTGGAGATAACGTCAATAACATGAAGAATTGATATCTAAATTACCTACTTGCAAATGAAAGTAAAATCAAGTCACTTCAATTATAGTCTGATAGCTCGCCAAGTAGCTTTTCGGGGTTAAGCCATGGCTCTGGAGATAACGTCAATAACATGAAGAACCTGATATCTAATTGCAAAAATGAAAGTAAAATCAAATCACTTCACTCATAATCCAATAGCTCGCCAAGTAGCTTTTTAGGGTTAAGCCATGGCTCTGGAGATAATGTCAAATGTCATGAAGAACCTGATATCTAATTGCAGAAATGAAAGTAAAATCAAATCACTTCACTCATAATCCGATAGCTTGCCAATTAGCTTTTCAAGGTTAAGCCATGGCTCTCGAGATAATGTCAAATGTCATGAAGAATTTGATATCTAAACTAACTAACAACATCAAATAAATAAGACTGAAATCAAAGAATAACTTAAATTGAAAAGCTAAAAAAAAAGACAAAGTCAGCAGAAAAGGCCAATCTCATGTCACTATTTATTGCAAAAATTATATGAAAACGCTCGAACATAACCTATCGTGAAACACACTGATCAGTGTTAGCAAAAATATGCAATGCTGGAAAATCATGTACAGGAATGAAACACTAACACCATAACTAAATTATGAAATATACACAGGTGAACAAGCTATGAAATATCTACAATGAAAATAAGAAAACAATACATGAAAACTTTATAGAAATAAAGAAACAAAACCTCAGCCAGCAGGGGCCCTCTGCACGGTTTTGGTTAACATGGTGTCAATCCAAAATTACACTCACACAGTCATAAGAAATAGAGTCTTTATATTGCAAAACAGAGGAAGGTTCCTCTTGTTACAACAGCAGGACCAATGTTACAGCAATAGTACATAAACTAACAGCAAGACTATATCAAAAATTAGCTACATGCGTTTGCAAACGCGTTATTTATAAAGGAAATTTCATAACTATTTTTTCTATGAAAAACCTTCAGTAGAGGACACATAAAAAGACAAAACCCATGAGCTTAGCATCTTGGTTGCCATGATCATTCAATCTACAAAAGGTGGATGTTGGATTTGCATCGTGGAGGTAGTCTACAACTGTCAAAATGGATCCATGGATCTAGGAACAGTCTTGGACCTTTCACGTGCTAAACACAGAGCCCTGTTTGCTGTAGAACTCCCTGTTTGACCATTGTTTGACCAAGGCTTTCCTTTACCAATTTGGCTGAACAAATAGGACTTGGTCCATGTCTAGATCATTCCTAAACTACCCACGTGCCTCGTTTTTCTTGGCGACACCTGTAACCTATAGATCAATAAAAAAAATTGCGGAATCATGAGTCAGCTGCGGAAAGTGGCTGCATTCTGCAGCTGATGAGAAAAATCTAAGTCAAATAGCAAACAAAAAAATCTAATTAGAAAACCACTTAAATTCACTTTTAGAATCAATATGTAATGATATTTGATTGCTTATGAGGCACTGGTGAGGGGAAAAAGGTCTAGGCAAGTATGTAGAAGAGAGGTAGTTTTAGGGCTGAAAATACCCCCACAGTGAAGGTGTTGCATGTCCTCATGAAACCAAAATTGTGACCATCCTCCCTTCAGTTCATTTGTTCTGAGACTTCTGCTAATACATCCAGCCTTTTATTCTTCTTCCTTGGTACCACTGTCATCCTAGGCTTCCTCATTAGGCACCTGTATTTGAGGTTGATAAGAGCTCTGCTGAACCTCCTGCTCTTTTTCTTCAATTTCCTATTTTTCTTCTGCCACAGCCCAAGATGCAACATGGTGTTGTCATGGATAATTTTATCTGACCTGCTCTGTTCTTTCAATGTTTCATTTTCTCTTTTGATGTGTCTATTCAGGACTTCCAGTTCAAAAACTTCCTGTTTTAGTGATTGGATTAAAACTTCATGGGCTGTATTAGGCTGAGTAGATGAAGTGCCTTGATCTATTGCAGTATTCTCCAATGATTCAATGAAATTATACATTTCTAGCTGGGTTGGCTCTATTTCAGGTGTAGCCTTTCTTGGGCTGACCCCAAAATCTGGTTGAGAAAAAGGAGAATGTTGTGGGCCACGGCTAGGAGGGATTGCTGGAGACTATTCTGGTGTTTCCCCTCCTAAGTCTATGAAGTGGGCCCCTTTAGTTTTTACTTTCTTCAGTTTACCTTTAAGTCTAGAGCTCCTCCTTAGATTTTGTGAGCTGGTGTCTCCTTTCTCTACACTCTATTTTTCTTTCCCTTTTTCCTTTGCTATAGCTGATTGTTCCTTAAGGTAGATTATTCTTTCAGAAAGTATTTGATCCTCTTCTGAGAAAGGTTCTAGGGTTTAACAGGCAGCTTCAATATTTCTTTTCCCCTTTAGTTTCCCTTTCTTCCTAACCTCAGTTCTTTCTTTCCTACTTTCAGACAACTTCTCTTCCTTACTATTTTCTTTGGCTATGTTAGTAGGAGTATCCTGAATGTTCACACTTGTTTTCCTTCTCCTACTTTTCCTTGCTGAGCTACTTTCAGGTGTTAAAGAAGTTTCTAATCAAGAACTTTTCCCAAGTGTCCTTTCTTTCCTTCAATTATTTTTCAATCAGAGTTTTAACAAGGCCATGATGGTAAAGGTGAGGCTCTACATCATCCAGATTCTTTTGTACACTTGTGGCCATCTTTTTCAGGCTACTCAATAAGAAATAAGGCAAATTGATGGTTTGATTTTCTAGAAAATTCATTAGTAACCTGATGTGGTACATGTACATGGACCCAAACCATCCTTCACATGTAATAAACTTCTGGATTATCAATAATAAACTAGTCCACTTTTCCTCTAAAGCAGAAACAGGGATTCCACATTTGAAAACAGTTATATCCATACCTGGGTTACACAAAATAATCCTCTAGGTCCTTTCATCAAAGTCTTTGTTTTTGAACCACCATTCCACCTCCTGTGGGATCTCCGTTGCTGCTGCAATGGATGCCTCTATGACCAAAAATTTAAGATCTCCAACCTCAACTTCCACGTCATTAAAATACCTTGCAAATGTCTTCGTGACTTCTTTATTGTGACCTTTGAATTTCTAGATAAATTGCAGCCACTGTGCCTTCCTTAATATCGTTTTTACCTGTGGATAACCCTCCATGAACTTAGGCCCGTCTGGCTCTGTTCTTACCAAGAGGCCCATTCCTTCCTCCTACCTTAAAAATATGTCTGTGAGTGATGGACTGTAAGTAATGGATTGATGGAGGTGAAACAGTTGTATGTGCAAAAGATGGAGAAGGATTATGGAGAAAAACCAATAGTTGTAAATGAAAGAACACAGAACATGTAGTGAAAATGAATTCACAGGGCGGAGGCTTGTATAAATAGGCCAGAACTAACAAACACAACTTCAATGGGAGAATATGGAAACAGAGTGAGTTTGGTAAAATTTGAAAAAGGTTGCGGAGTGTACGCTAGCATGCTCACAAAATGACTATGGATTTGTGCGGCAGGAAAGAGTTGTGGTCAAATAGATTACGTCCTCATAATTACCCGGTTCAACAGGTGGAATGCTAATGTACAATTAAGCACGAGTTAAATTCAGAGGTGGATCATGAGGCCGTTAGAAATTTATGCGGAGTTCGTGGTGGAATTATGCAAAGGTCATGGAGAAGTTATGAAAGCTATCAATGCGAATCGTTACACATAATGGAGCTGGTGGTTTCATAACTGTATAGATTATGTGTTTTAAAATGCTATTTGAAATGAATCCTGCTCATACCCTAGAATCTTACCACTTCCGTCCACTGACCTTTGATTGGCTACTTCCTGTTGGTGCTTTAGGTGCTTAATATCTTCAAAATATTTTCCTTTCCCATACCTATGTTTGGTTCTCATCATTATTTGGCTAACATCTAACTGTCAGTGCTGAGTAACAGAGTGTTAGCTGTAGAATCATTAATCAGTTGTGGAATTAGTTTTCAGCTGCGGAATCAGAATTCAGCTGCAAAAACTGACACAGTGAACATTTTACTTAATGGAGATGGATGGAAATGAATAATGACTGAATGAGTGATATATGAAAACTGGACATGAAAGGGCTTTTATTGGCAGAATGTGATGATGAAATGGAATGAAATGAGGTGAAGTGAAGTGAAGTGAAATGGAACAACTATGAATGAAAAAGAGAGGGATTGTTTTTTGGAAAATATAGGGCGTCAGAAGTTTCTGATTTTCACCCTGTATTTTCTGTATAAGACTACCAATATGTGATTGGTTTTCAGGCTTACATAAGTTTTTTTTTTTAAGAAACAATGAAAAGAACAAAGACTAGGCTGGTGGAGAAGGATTCTTATTCACCAGCCTTATTGCATAATTATCTTGAAAGATTTTGACAAATTCCTCCTTTGAGAGTGGCTTATGATATATCTTTAATCTGTGACCATTCACAATGAGAGGAGTTTGATATTCATCAATGATTTTGATTCTTACCACTCCCTTGCTAAAGACTTTTTCAATCTCATATGGCCCAAGCCAATGAGTCTGAAATTTACCTTTGAAATATTTGAACTTGGAATCAAATAGCGATGCCCAATCTCCTTCTTGAAACTTCTTCTCCTTGATGTATTTGTCATGCCAATTAGCTCTTTGATATTGAACTAGATCAGTTCTAAGGATTGCTTCTTGTCTGATCTCATCTAGTTCATTCAACTAGTCCATTCTATGCTTTTGGGCTTCTGATAGATCCATTCCCAATTGAACTTCCATCTTGAAGGTTCTAACTTGGAATTCAATGGGGAGAAGAACTTCTTTCCCATGAACAAGTTCATAGGGAGAATGTCTTGTTGTATCTCGCCATGTAGTTTTGTAGGCCCATAAGGCTTTAGGAAGCCTTTCTTCCCAGTCTCTTCTGTGTAGATGAACAGTCTTGGTAACGATGCCTTCAATAACTTTGTTTGTGGACTCTACTTGACCATTTTCTTGCAGATGGTAAGGAGTAGATTTTCTGTGCTTGACCTTGTACTCTTCCATCAACTTCTCCTCCAGTTTGATGTGAATTGACCTCCCTGATCTATCACAATTTCTCTTGGAACACCAAAGCGAGTAAAAATATCCTCGTAAAGAAAACTAAAAACTGAGTGTTCAGTAGAAGAAAATAATGCTTTGGCTTCTACCCATTTAGTGACATAATCAGTACATACCAATATATACTTCCTCTGTTTAGATGGTGGATTAATAGGTCCAATAAAGTCTAAAGCCCATTTTTCAAAGGGTTCGATGAGTACCTGTGGTTGTAATGGCATCTCATTTGAGAGGGTAGGTTTCCCTACTCTTTGGCAGCTGTCACATCTTTTGTATATTGTTTTGCATCTTCGAAGAGGGATAGCCAATAATATCCTAAAGAAAGGATTTTATAGGTTGTCCTTTTGTTAGCAAAGTGTCCACCGCGTGGTTCATCATGACATGCTTTTATAATATCAGGCATTTCATCTTCCCTAACACATCTTCTGATCACAAAATCTGGCCTTGTTTTAAACAATTCGTTAGAAATCCATGAACATTTTGAACTCTCTTGAATAATCTTTCTTCTTTCACTAGGACATAAACGTGGAGGTAGTTTCCCTATAAATAAATAGTTAGCTATATCTACATACCAAGGAGTCTTAGTAGTTACTGCAAATAAATATTCATCAAGAAAATTGTCCTCTGCAGGAGAATCTTCTTTAGTATTCTAAATCCTAGACAAGAAATCAGCTACTGTATTTTGTTTCCTTGGTCTATCTAACATAGTAATATTGAATTCCTATAAAAGTAGGAGCCACCTTGTAACTCTTCCATTAGTAATGGGTTTTTTCATTAGATATCTAATTACAAAATGATCAGTATGAATAAAAGTTTCATATCCTGTTATATAATGTTTGAGCTTATTGATTGCATGAACAACAACTAAGAACTATTTTTTAGTCACAATGTAATTCAACTCAGTGGGAGTTAAATTTTTATTGGTATAGTAAATGGCATAAGGAACTAAATCTTTTTTTCCTAACATAGCCCCTAGAGCTGTATCTAAAGCAACTGTAGAAATATGGAAAGGGAGTTTCCAATTTGGTCCTCTCAAGATAGGCACTTCAGATATTCTTGTTTTCAAAGTTTCACATGCTGATTGGCAATCAGGACCCCATTTGAATTCACAATATTTTGTAAGCAGTTTGAAGAGTGGAGATGCTCTTTTGCTGAAGTTTTATATAAATCTTCTATAATATCTAGTAAATCCCAAAAAACTTCTAACATCTTTTTGACAATTTGGAATAGGTAACTTGGAGATGACTTCAAATTTTGATCTATCAATTTTAATCCCATCCCCTGAAATATGATGTCCTAAAACAATACCTTCAGTAAACATCATAAAGAATTTTTCATGGCTTAATGAAAGGTTTGTTTCTTTACATCTTATAAGGACTTTTTCCAATTTTTCTAATGCATCTTCAAACGAATCACCATAAACTATAAAATCATCCATATATACCTCTACACAATCATGGATTAGATCAAAAACATTCCTAGTACTGCTCTTTGGAATGTTGTGGGTGCATTACATAATCCGAAAGGAAGCACTCGATAAGCAAAATTTCCCCATGGACAAGTAAATGTGGTTTTATCCTGATCCTCAGGTGCTATCTGAATTTGATTATAGCCACTAAAGCCATCTAGAAATGAAAAGTACTTTTTTCTTGCTAATTTATCTAATACTTGATCGATAAAGGGCAAAGGAAAGTGGTCCTTCAAAGTTGGTTTATTCAATTCCCTATAATCAATGCATACTCTCCATTTACCATTCTTTTTTGGTACTATAACCAAAGGAGAAACCCATCGGCTATCTTAAATTGGGTAAATGAAGTTTACATTGAGTAGTTTTTGGAGCTCTTCTTTCACAATCTCCCTAAGATTTGGATTCATCCTTCTCTGAGGTTTTCTGATTGGTCTATTGTTTTCCTTGATATAGATATGAAGGATGCAAGTCTTAGGGTCAATACCTTTCATATAAGTATACTCCCATGCAAATGTTGCAAAGTGTTTTTGCGAGATTTTGGTTAGCTCTTCCTGTTGTGACTTTTCCAAATTTTTGTTGATATTCAGTGTTTTACCTGGAAAAATTTCAATGGTAGAACTACCAAACTCTTCCATAGAGTAAATAAAAATTTGTCTTGATGATAAATATTCAATATCAAAATCTAACTGAAATTGTGTGTGGTCATATTCTGAAGATGTTTCAAAATTTTCTAATGTGTTCAAAATTTGACTATCTTTCAGAGATAGTAAAGACATGTTGTATAATATCCTCGTCATTGACCCATTCATTGTCTCCTACTTCTGTAATTGCTTTTGTTGGAGGATACAAATTGAATTTCTTTGTCGAACTACCATCAGAAATGTACATATCCCTATATCTACAACTAATGAAAGCATCAGCTCTGGCTAGCGAAGGTCTTCCTAGGATGAGTGGGTGCCCTCCTAAATTACTTTTGGGAGTCAAAATCATGAAGTCTACTGGATATTCTCAAGAATATAAATAGACTAAAATATCTTCTAATACACCATCTGGTTTGATTATTGATCTATATGCAAGCTGCAGTAAGGTGGGTGTAAAAAGAAGATTAGGAAGTTAAAATTGTTCCATAGTCTGTCTACTCATAATGTTTATAGCAGCCCCTAAGTCAATGAAAGTATTTGGAATTTCTATCCCATTTATATGGGTCTTGACAATTGGGCAACCTAGATCCACATATTTCTGCATGGTAATTTTTCCCATCATGATATCTACAATTTTTCCTACCAGGTGGATTCTTTTTGTATCTCTTGGTTTCCTACCTGGTCTTTTGAGACTCAACTCCTTTATTGTTTTTTCTAGAATAGGAATCTCTCTAATGGCTTGTAGCAAGGGAATATTGATACGGACATTCTTTAATTCATCTAGAAAATCATAATTAGGCAACAAGATTTGTTTTTCCACCCCTTTGTCAATTTCTAATATTTCAGGGAAAGGAGGCGTGGATGAAGATGTAGGTTGCTCAACTATAGGAGTTGTGGGGGTTGACTCTTTTTCTTTTTCTTTTTGAATGATTGGGTTCTGAAGAGATGCTTCCTCAGAACCTTTATTGACTTTAAGAGAATCCTCCTCAGAGGTATCTTGCTCTTGAACATATATAGAAGGATTTTCTAAAACTCTACCAGATCTGAGTTGAACATCACTAAGAGGAACAATCATATAGGTAGGAAATTGTTGTCCTTCTACCATGTAAGCATTCTGAGGGTTTTTGTTGTTGGGATTTGGTAATGGCTGGGTTGGTAGTTGATTTGTCTTTTGTTGAAATGGAAGCAAGAGTTGAGAATTTGGATTTTGTTGAGAAGGTTGTTGTTGTGGAAATGGAAATGAGAGTTGTGGGTTTTTATTTGGAAGTTGTGGATTTTGTTGATTTTGAAAAGATGGAGGATATTGATAAAATTGAGCAAATCTCCCATAAGGATTTTGCATCCCTTGTTCCCATAATTGGTATGGATTTTGAGGTTGGGGCCAAGGTTGTTGCCAAGAATTCCAATCTGGCGGGAGCTGAAAATTCATAGCATTGTTAAATCCTTGGTTTTGTTGCCCCTGCCAAGGTCTTCTTGAAACAAAACAAAGGGACTCTACTGAATTTGGATCTTCCTGAAAGACAGCTTTGAGCCCAGGAATTGAAGGACAATCATTGGTCTCATGACTTTCTAAGAAAATCATACATGTTTCTATAACTTTTGCATCCAAGGGGCATTCCCTTAGAGCATGTTTCTTTCTACATTTTGGGAAAAATATGGACAAGGCATCAGCTTTCTCTTTCTGCTTGTTTTGAATTTTAAGGGTGTCTAATTGTTCACTAAGGCTCCCTAGAATATCAGTTTTGAATTCATCAAGCATATTGCCAATCTCTGCCCTACTTACTGATCTAGTTGCAGATTTGTTTTCTCTAATAAGAGAAGGATCTCTCGGCCCTTTTCCAATTTTAGATTTTCCCCTTGAGAGATGGACACATAGTTCTGCTATGTCACGGAGTGGAAGTTGAGAAATGTCTCCCTTCCCCATCATATTTAAAATATCTATCCATTCATCTCTAATGGCTTTCAATAGAAGGGCTTTCAAGGTTTCCTCATCTAAATTACTCATTTTTGCTCTCTTTAAGTTGTATTGAAATCTTTCAAGTAAATCCTCCAAGTTTTCATCTTCTTTTTGCATAATTTTGAATACCTCATCCTTATGATTGGTGGGCATACAATAGTCCAAGTATCTATCCAAAAAATTTTGTTTCATATCATTCCAAGTCCTAATAGATTGAGTGACTAATCCCATGAACTATTTCAAAGCATCTCCTTTCAATGTTGAAGGAAACAGTTTGATTTTTTGAGAGTCTTCCATATAGTCATAGGTTTAGCACAAGACTTCAAATTCAAATAGAAATGTTTCAGGATCCTCACTTCGCAACCCATAAAATTTTGGGAGGATAGATGGTAAAATGTTTTTCATTGTTGTATGAGTTTCTTCATCGGCTGTAGGGTATCCAAATGAGTTATCTCCTTCCCTATTTCCCCCATTATTACCTCTACCTCCTCCATTTTTACCTCCATTATTTCCTCTTCCTCTACCTCTACCCCCTCCTCCAAATCCATCTACTACTTCTTCTGTCATGATAGTTTCCTCAGAGTCTTTTGGTTCTTCTATTAATGGCTGATGAGAGAGAGTTTCTCCCTTCCCTTCTTCTTTAGGTGATTCTACTTCTTTGATTACAATATGTCCCCCTGTAGAAGTGAAGAAAGGTTCTTTTCCTAGATCAGATTTAGTAGATAGTGTAGGAGAATCTCCTAATTTAGCTGCTGCTCCTTGAATTCCAGGAATCCTAAGGTTGGGAGTATGAGTTTGGGATGGAGGTGTATCTTGTCTATGCCTTGAAGTAGTTGGAGTTGTGAAAATCGAACTTTTGGCCGTAGCTATAAACCTTCCCCTAGAATCTCTTGCTCTATGCATGTCATTTTTTATTTTTTAGTCAGGCTAATAATTCTCTTTCTAATCTTCTAGGTCACACTAGGTGCAAGAATAGATCATAATAAAGAAATTATTGAACTAATAACCCTCTTTTCTGATCCTCCAAATCACACTAGGTGCAAGAGGAGAGCATACTTCAAGAAGTTATTAATTTTCCCCTTTTTTCCTTTTTTTTATGTAAGAGATCGGCTACTTAGTTACACTTCCCTGGCAATGGCACCAAAATGTTTAGTCAATTTAGTATGTCCTAAATTGCTACATTAATTATCAATCTAGGAGTCATAAACTAATGACGTGTGGCACACTATATGTGCAAGACAACCTCTTTCTTACTTTTTATTGTTTTCAATTTTATTTTGTTTTGGGGTCTTTTTTTTTGTCTCCTAATGTGAATGGAAATCTTAGTCCTAAGTTTTAAGAATACTTTAGAAGGCAAGGATAGATATATATTGAAGGCAATTATGTCCCTTATGATAACTTCTAGAGCGTAACACTTCAAAGGATCTTAAAACATACTAGTGATAAAATTAGTACTTGAACATGAATGTAAATGTGTAGCTATTCAAATCAAACAAATGATGAACTACTGATCATGAAATCATTGTCTTTGCTACTCATCTAAATACAAAAATAAAAGTGAAACTATTGCACTCAAACAAACTAAAAATTGCAGACTAATGAAAGTAAGATCAATTCACTTCACTTATAGTCCGATAGCTCGCCAAGTAGCTTTTCGGGGTTAAACCATGGCTCTGGAGATAACATCAATAACATGAAGAATTGATATCTAAATTACTTACTTGCAAATGAAAGTAAAATCAAGTCACTTCACTTATAGTCTGATAGCTCGCCAAGTAGCTTTTCGGGGTTAAGCCATGGCTTTGGAGATAACATCAATAACATGAAGAACCTGATATCTAATTGCAAAAATGAAATTAAAATCAAATCACTTCACCCATAATCTGATAGCTCACCAAGTAGCTTTTCAGGGTTAAGCCATGGCTCTGGAGATAAATGTCAAAAGTCATGAAGAACATGATATCTAATTGCATAAATGAAAGTAAAATCAAATCACTTCACTAATAATCCAATAGTTTTCCAAGTAGCTTTTTGGGCTTAAGACATGGCTCTGGAGATAACGTCAAATGTCGTGAAGAATTTGATATCTAAGCTAAGTAAGAACAACAAATAAATAAGACTGAAATCAAAGCATAACTGAAATTGAAAAGCTAAAAAAAAACAAAGTCGGCAGAGAGGCCAATCTCATGTCACTATTTATTGCAAAAATTATATGAAAACACTCGAGAATAACCTATCCTGAAACACACTAATCAGTGTTAGCAAAAATATACAATGCTGGAAAATCATGTATAGGAATGAAACACTAACACCATAACTAAATTATGAAATATACATAGGTGAAAAAGCTATGGAATATCTACAATGAAAATAAGAAAACAATACATGAAAACTTTATAGAAATAAAGAAACAAAACCTAAGCCAGCAGGGGCCCTCTGTACGGCCTCGGTTAGCACGCTGTCAATCCGAAATTATGCTCACACAGTCATAAGAAACATAGTCTTTATATTGCAAAACAGAGGAAGGATCCTCTCGTTACAACAACAGGACCAATGTTACGGCAACAATACATAAACTAACAACAAAAATATATCAAAAACTAGCTACATGTGTTTGCAAACGCATTATTTATAAAGGAAATTACATAACTATTTTTTCTATGAAAAACCTTCAGTAGAGGACACGTAAAAAGACAAAACCCGTGGGCTTAGTGCCTTGGTTTCCATAATCATTCAATCTACAAAAGATGGATGTTGGATTTGTGTCGTGGAGGCAGTCTACAGCTATCAAAATGGATCCATGGATCAAGGAACGGTCTCAGACCTTTCACGTGCTGAAAACAGAGACCTGTTTGCTGTAGAACTCCTTGTTTGACCGTCATTTGACCAAGGCTTTCCTTTACAAATTTGGCTAAATGGATAGGACTTGGTCCATGTCCAGATCATTCCTGAACTGCCCACGTGCCTCATTTTTCTTGCCGACACATGTAACCTATAGATCAATAAAAATAGTTGCGGAATCACGAGTCAGCTGTGGAAAGTGGCTGCATTCCGCAGCTGATGAGCAAAATCTAAGTCAAATAGAAAACACAAAAATATAATTAGAAAACCACTTAAATGCACTTTTAGAATCAATATGTAACGGTCTTTGATAGCTTATGAGGCACTGGTGAGGGGAAAAAGGTCTAGGAAAGTATGTAAAAGAGAGGTAGTTTTAGGGCTCAACATGGATAACGTGGATGAGGTCGTTGCAAAAACATCTAGGGCATGTGGATTATTAGAGGCTCAATTAACTCTTTAAGTATTGTGTCAAGATATATGAATGGAAAATGAAGGTCTTACCATGTGTGACGAAGGTTATTATGATGCTAGGGTGAATTAGTATTTTGTCATGTGTTTTCACCTTAACATATGTGCCAAAGGAGGAAGTTCTAACTTAACTTGTCCATCCCATGGATATTAAGTTAAGTTCCCTACTTAATAATTAGGGATTAGTGTATCACTTCAACATATATGGTTAAAAGGGGGAATGCCTAGTTTCATGTGTACCACACGAACTTTAAGCTAAAACTCCTAGTGACCAATTAAAAAGTGAAGCTTAGGGAAAAATGTATCATTGAATAATTAGAATATTAAGCTTATTAATATTATGTTGAAATATGTAATTAGGTTCGGTATTCATAAATATGAAATGTACTCTTGATTCTTGTATATTGTAAAAAGGAAGAAAAATTATTATTGATCATTTTGGTAGCATGGGTTTCATGCTAAGTGTTATTTTATTTAGTCGTTAAGCACCCATTGAGTGCTTCTAGGGTTTTTCATAGAGTTAAGAAGTCAATAGAGCCATTTTCATATGAACAAGACCCCATTGAGCATATTGTAACATGTCAAAAGAATTATTTTTATATTTAAATTGTAAAAATACCCTCTAATACCAAGTCGGCCTCATTAGGGTATTTTGTCCTCCTTTGAAGCCTATATATAGGAGGGAGCTCGACCTCTTATGGACACACACTCACATCTCATCATCTAAGTGAAGAAGAGGCAGAATAAAGGAAAGTGAAGAAGGATAGAAGGAATAAGGATGAAGGTTTTGGATTATTTCTCTCTCTCTCTCTCTCTCTCTCTCTCATGTGCAAAGAGAAGGCTAGGGTTTTGTAGTTGCAAGGTCAAAGTTATGAAAGTTGTAGAAAGAAGGTTGAAGAAAGGACTATTAGGTCACATACAAGCCCTAGAAGGAGAAGCAACCCAATAAAAGGACAAAGGAATCCTTTGAAGTCCTTATTTTCTCACACGTTTGGAAGCAACAACCATTGCAAGGGCCGAAAATTTCAAACCTGTAGTGGAGGCTGAAATTTTGTAGTTGGGGGTTGAAATTGTGCAACTAGAAGAGATTTGACTGGGTTTGACTTGGATAGAAGAAGCACATCATCAATAAGGTATGGTTTGGTCTTGGAAGGGTATTGGTCTTGGTCTAGAGGTCTTGGAATTCGTCATTTGAAGAATATATAGAAGAAAAGAGATTTGTGGGTTTTCCTCTCAAGTGGAGAGGTTTGGCCTTGGCTTACAATCTACATCTTGTGGTCTTGTGTACTATTGATCTTCATGTTTTTGGTAGTTGTTTGATGATAAGAACAACATAATAATAAGAGAAGAAGATAATAATCAATAAAAATTAAAAATACATCACAAAGAATTATCAAGTATAAGATAAATCATCATAAGTATAGCCCTATCGATTTATCAACATGGTTTCAAAGCTAAGGTTGACTAAGGGCATGATGAAGATCACTACATATTCGAAGAAGTCACTAAAGCAATTTTCTATGATGGCAAGTCATCTCAAGAAAGACATCAAATCATTTTGGGACCTCCTGTTTTCTATCAAGAATCATATGACCAATATATGGGTAATTGATAGTGGTGCATCTAGACATATGACAGGTGAGAACAAACAACTAAATACCTTATCAAGAGGAAAATCTTCCTATGTTGGAAACTAGATCACTTCCAGGGGGGTGAATCAGTAGTGTGGCACTTCTAAACTTTTTCACCAATTAATTAAAAATTAAGCATGCATGAACTGAAAGACAGAATCAAATAATAAAGCACCAAAAATAAACATGAAAGAACAAAATCAATCAACACATGGAAACAATTGTTTTTGGTGCAAAACCCATCCCGGGAAAAATAACCACCCTACTGTTGTTGTGTTTCTCAATTCTTTTATTAATTTATCAAGAAAATTATACATGGATCAACTCAATCCCATGAGTCGGAAGACTTAAATTCTTTCATAGTATGCTGACACTATCGGACTAGAAATTGTTTCTCTCATGGATCTACGAACAACCATCCGCTAAAGTCCACCATTATCAATGATCCTTGTCCTATTAATCTTGAACTAAAAATGACTCTACAGACTATGATTTTCTAGTACTATCATGACCAATGAGCCTCATTTAGTTTCTATCCAACCATCCAACCACCATTGGATGGATAAATCTATTCCATCTATTGAATCCTCCAATCACTATGTACTCAAATGCTCCATGCTTTCACTTACTCCATACAAGCCTCATTTCATATATTTTCAGAGTGGACTCCTAAAAATTGCTCAACATGAGCACTCCAACAACATAGCTTCAAATCTCAATCAAAGTTGTAGCACTAGATGTCATTAAAACCTCCAAATAGTCTCCAACAGAATCACCTCAAAATACTACTCCATATCACACACCAATACCTCACCCACTGCATAAATATATGGTTGAAATAAACTTCAATTCACTACTACTACAACTGCAAACTTCTTTAGAAATTATGCACTAGACAACACATGCAGGTTGCAGGCTCCTCTCCAAGTGCTCACTCACTTCACACAACAACTAGACAATTAACCATAGTAACAATGATATTTCTCCAATACCTATAGGAACTCAAGTGCTCAACTCAATAATTAATCAGAACTACTAGGATTTACAACTCTGTTCATATGCTGTATTAGATTTGGATTCAGCTCAACCCAACAAACCACTAACTCCACTAGCCTCTTTGATCTTTTCAACTTTGATCAACTACTGAAGATCCCACAAACGTTTCTGGCCATAAATCGAAAATATCTAATCAAGGATGTCACAAAAACACAAAAATTATCTCAACAAAGCGAGGAATGCAGAGAAATTATTGTGAAACTCCCTAGTCGCTCCCTTAGCACCATCTTCCATGTGAGTAGAGATATAAATTATTCCTTGGGCCTACCCTACCAACAACTGGAGCTCTCCAACCATTCCCTTGACTCAGCAAGCATGTGACTAGGACTTAGGCTCAGTGGAAATATCCATCCTTCAATCTGGAACCTCTACCACCTATTAGACTATCATCCTCAACTCCTAAACATTCCTCCAAACCTATGCAAGAAGTCTCCAACTCATGAAATAATCTAAGAACAATCCAATGGCATGCTAGACCTATTCTTCCAACTTTAGCACCAAGACCAACACCTCCTACTCCTCATGTAGCAACCACAACATCTCTAACACTTGTAGCGACATTTACAACATCTATAGCAACATCACCAACTCCAGCAATAGCAACATCAAGGCATACAACTGCCTCCATCACTAGTAGAAGCACCTCCAATACAAGAAACCATGTCTCACATGTGTAGTTGCATATGCAATGTCTCCAAGACATGTAGAGACATATGAAATATCTATAGCAACACTCCAACCACCTGCAGCATCAATATCTCCAATCTACAACACAATATCAACACCCATAGTAGCAATCCAATCCTCCTGCAGCAACAACATATCCAACCAACTCAACATGTATGGAATCTTGCCCCACAATAGACACAACATCATCTCCACCAGGTATAGTCATAGTTATATTGACATCAATTCCAACTAACAAGACCATCACCAATCACCCAACACTAAGCACTCATCACACATGCATAGGACCAACAACATCTCCAACCTGTTGACATCGATGCGAACACTACAATGCCAACCAAATCCCCCTTTGGAATTGATGTCAACCTCCATCCAATAAGTGAGGTTGAACTCCTACAATTCAAAATTTCTCCCCCTTTGAAATCAATGGCAAAGGGCCATACAAACACTAAATTACAATTCCAATAATGTCTCAAATGAGAGAAGGACTCCTCCTATCATAATCAACACCATGTTGATACAGGACTGATGTAGATCAACATGGGAACCTTAGTTTCTAATCATGTCTTTGCCAAAGCTATGCCAACTCTAAAGAATAAACATGTTCTAAGCACGTAATGGGGTTGCAATCAAAACTTTTTTTGTTGCAATAAGCCTCCTTGCCAAATGCATGAGACTAATCCTCATGACCATGTTTCTAACTAACTTTGGACAAGATATACCATGAAGTACAATAAAAAACAATTCTTCGTGGAGAAAATACATAGCAGTGAAAAATACATAGTACTGACATATAAATCCTCTATCACCTATCACCAACCATGACTCTATGGACCCAAGTTTACATCATGCACCCAAAAAAGTGGGGCTACATCAAAGATATACATCATGAAACATGAATTGGACTCCATTGACCCATACATACCTAATGACCAATCCGTACTAGACACCATGGTTCACACCATGAGAAATACACCTAAAAGATGACACAATGACATTACATGGCTTTTACATCCACACACAATGGTGCTCTCATCAATACATGCCCAAAATATGAAAAATCATGAATACATGGCAACAATGAGCAATGAACACTCTCCTTATGGAAGCAACAATGCAATACATGGCATATACTTCAAAACACAAGGCCTCCATGAGTTATGACATAATCTCTCCAATATATATAAGTAACATAGAAGCATTATCCAAACCATATGCCAGTGCATGGAAACTCAACACCTTGGCCATCACATCCCAATAATGAACATCCTATGGCAAAATCATGACAACCACTAGCAACCACCACCATACTCCACATGTGCATCAACAAGAAAATCAACTCATAACAACAACATAGGAATATGTGATAGAATAGAAAAACATACATCCTCATCATCACATTGTCTCTCCCCATGAGAGCAAAACCAAGGAGCAACATCCATCATACTAAGCCATCATAAACATCAACCAAATGTATGCTCATCATAGGTGAGAAATATATCATCAATGAGGCATAAGAAACAAAACGCTGAGCAACAAAATGTATACTTCCATATATGAGCAACAATATATATACCATCATCTCTCATCCATCCAAATACAGATCAACAACATGCATAAAAATTTCATCAGCAACAACTATCATCCTTCTCATATCTCATCCATCCAATAACACATGAGCAGCAACATGATGCATCTAGAAATAGAATAGATAAATGATAATATGCAAACACATCAACTGATCTCCATAGTAGCTACATATGCATGAAAACATATGATCTTGCTACTATATCTTAACACTAACAAAATCTCTATCAAAGCAATGTCAAATATATGAACTGAATAGGAATACAATACCAACCATCTGCAACTCCATTAAGAAGCACATATGCTCCCCATAAATGTGTAAACCTCCTTCACATTACAACAAGCATTTGCTCCAAAAACCACTAGTAATAACATAATTGATCTAACTGGTAAAATAGACTTGAATAAAATAGATTAGAAATATAAATGCACTCCAAACCTCAATAACTCCCCCCTAAAAACATGCATCTCTAAAAATGTAGATTTCTATTCTCATACATTTTTCCATATGGCTCCACAATTAATAATTTTCATGCAACTCATAGCGCAACCATATGCTCCCCCTAAGACCATGTAGGCCTCATTTTTTGGTGGGAGACCTTTGCTACTCTTTTCTCCTCCAAACTTTCATTTGTTGAACTTTCTTCTTCTTATGTGGTTTGCCTTGTATATTCTCCTTTCTTTGGATGGATCTCCTTAAACACATGGGAAAATTTCAATCCTTGGCCTTATGGCCAATAATATCACATAAAAAAATCTAATGTGACCAAGGAATAAGTTGATGTCTTCTATCGAACTAATTTGTGTTCCTTGAATGTGTCCTTCAGTCAATAGCCCTATGGCCAAAATCATTACATGAGAAACAATAACCATAAGATTGGCTGTTATACCTCAAAGATGGAGATTTCATTTTCATGCATTCGTGATGTTTCTTCTCCTTTTGTTTATCCTTTGATGAGAAAGATTGATCTCTCCATTTTTGTAACTTGTTGCTATGTGTCCATGGACAACACAATTATATCACTTTCCAATTCTATTCTTCTTCTTGGACCTCCTTCTCTTATTTTGTTGCTTCTTGCATGACTCATGGATCTCATTATTTTTTTTCAACTAGGTGCTCCACCATTTTTTTTTTTTGAAGATGTTTGAGCACTAGTTTTGAGCCTCTCTACTTATTCTCTTGCATAAATTAATTCAACCTTCAATCTTTGAATTTATGTTTGAATTTTTTTGTTGCTTGATCTCTCACTGGTATCACTTGTGCCTCTCTCTTCATATTGTGAGGAGGATTGATTAGATACTACAATAATGGTAGAATCCTTTGAATTTTTCTCCAATTCTGAAAAATGAAATTTTCCTACAAGATACAACTTATGGAACTTATCCAGCATATCTTTGTCAATCTCACAATTCTTCACATGCATGCTATCGGATTTTGAAATACTATTCATAATAATGTTCATCCATATCATTGAATTCATCTCTAACTTTGTATTCTACTGATAGAAAATATTGTCATCAAGAGATATAAAGTATGAATCTAATTTCACTCTCCAAATTGAAAATTTACCTTCATGAAGTATGGGAATACCTTGCTGATCCATTTTGGAAAATCTGCAAAAATTCTGCCAAAATATCCAAAATCCACTCTCCAATGATCAAGATGCAACTGAGAGCACTGCTCTAATACCAATTGTTGGAAACTAAATGACTACTTGGTGGGTGAATCAGTAGTGTGGAACTTTAAATTGTTTCTCCAATTAATTAAACTTTAAGAATGAATGAACTGAAACACATAATCAGAGATCAGAGTACCAAAAATATACATGATATCACAAAATCAATGAACACATGGACACAAGTGTTCCTGGTGGAAAACTGTCTCGAGAAAAAAAACCACCCTGCTGTTGCTGCACTACTCAATTCTTCTATTAATTTATCAAGAAAATTAAACATGGATAAACTCACTCCCATGAGTTGGAAGACTCTTATTCTTTCATATTATGATGGCACTATCAAACTAGAGATTGCTTCTCTCATGGATCGAAAAATTACCATCCACGAAAGGCTACCATGATCAACAATCCTCGCCCGATTACTCTTGAACTAAAAATGAATCTATAGACTCTAATCTTCTTGTACAATCACAACCAATGAGGCTCTCTTAATTTCTGCTGAAATATCCAACCACCATTAGATGGAGAAATCTCTTCCATATATTGAAAATTCCAATCACCATATACTCAAAGCATCCACGCCTTCACTTCCTCCATGCAAGCATTGTTTCATATATTTTCAGACTAGACTCCTAAAATTTTCTCAACATGAGAACTTCAACAACATAGCATCAAAGCTCAATCAAATTTGCAGCACTATCTTCCATCAAGACTTCCATACAAAATATCCACACAAGCTCCAACATAATCACCTCAAAACACAACTCCATATCACACATTAGTACCTCACTCACTGTAATAAATATATGGTTGAAATAAACTTCAACTTACTACTACTACAACTGCAAACTGCTTTAAATTATGCACTAGACAACACACGTAGCTTGCAGACTCTTCTCCAAGCTCTCACTCACTCCACACAATAACTAGATAATTAACTATACTCACAATGAGCTTTGTCTAATATGTAGATGAGCTCAAGTGCTCAACTCAATAATTACTCAGAACTATTAGGTTTCACAACTCTATTCATTTGCTAGATTATATTCGGATTTATCTCATCAACTCAATCAACCACAAAATTCTCTAGCCATTTAGATATCTTCAACTTTGATAATCTTCTCGAGGTCCCACGAACCTTTTTGGCCATAAAACAAAATTTTTTGATCAGGGATGTCATAAAAAAACAAAAATTAGCTCAAAAACATGAGGAATGTAGAGCAATTCTCGTGAAAATCCTTGGTCATTCCCTTAGCACAATCCTGCATGCAACTGTAGCAATAACTTCTCCCTTGGCCTGCCCTACTAGTGACTAGAGCTCTCCAACCATTCCCTTGACTCATCAAGCATGTGACCGGGGCTTAGGTTCATTGAAAACATCAATCGTTTAGTCTAGAACCTTTGCCACTTGTTGGACTATCATCCTCAGCTCCTTAACACTCCTCCAAACCTCTCCAATAGGTCTACAACTAATGAGATAGGCTAAGAACAAGTCAGTTACATGATAGACCTATTCTTCCAACTTTAGCACCAAGACCAACACCTCCATCTCCTCAAGCAGGAACCATACCATCTACAACATATGTAGCAACATCTATAACATTTGTAGTAGCATCACCAACTCCTGCAGTAGCGGCATCAAGGCATACAACTTCCTCCGACACTGGTAGAAGCATCTCCAACACAAGAAACAACATCTCACATGTGTAGAAAAATATGAAATGTATCCAATACATGTAGATACATATGAAATATCTAAAGCAACACTCCAACCACCCGCAACAACAACATGTCCAATTTATAACACAATAAAAACACCCATAGCAGCAATCCAATCCTCCCACAACAATAGCATCTCTAACCAACTCAACATGTCTAGAATCCATCTCCATAGTAACCACAACTGATCCGAATGGAAAATGGCATCAACCCATGGTATTGTAGGTGGCATCCACCCCTGGTACTGTAAGTAACATCCACCCATGGTATTAATTCACTCATGGTATTTGTCCATTGTATTGTGACATCCACCCATGGTATTCATCCACCCATGGAAGTGAACCGTGGTATTGTGACATCCATCCATGATATTCATTCACACATGGAATTGACCCGTGGTATTATAACTGGAAAATACTATAAGTAACAAGTCGCATTTTGTAAAAGGACAGTTTTTTCCACCACAACGTAGCTTTTACAGTTATTCTCTATTTTAATAAAAAGTTTCTTTGTGGTTTTGTTTATTGGGTATTAACTTCTTTTTCTTCTGGCAATTTCAAATTTTTAGATTTTGGGGGTGTTATCACCCAAAAATTCTCAAAACATCATTGTGTCAACTCTGCTTTTGGTCATGATTTCAAGGAGGTTTAAAGGTCATTTTAGTCTTGATAAAAGGGTAAGTGATAGGGTTTGAAGTCTTAAAATGTCATCTTTCATTTCCAAATAAAATCCTTTAGGTTCACTTCATGGTCAAATAGGTCACATTTTCCATTTAGAAGTCATTCCATTAAGTTTAAGGTTAAATTTTTACAATCATACAGGAATTTGCAGTTTCATAGCGCAGCTAGTTCAAAAAAGGTGATTTGTGCCATGAAAACAAGCTAATTTTATAGAGCAATATGAGGCAAAAACCCTGTTTTTCTGTTTTTAGTAGTCAACTTCCAAGGGGGTTCCTGAGCAATTGAAAACTCATTTTTTGAAAACTGAAAGGGTTTTTTTTCCTTCCTAACATACTTAAATACAAAAACCTCTTTAATTTTCTTTAAATTCATTATGAGGTGGGAGAAATTGATGACTCAACTTGTGCTACGAAACTACTGAAAGTCATTGAGAGAAAAACTATGTTTTCTAGTTTTAGTAGTTCACTTCATGATCAGTTTCTGGAAAAATGCAAAAGTATTTTAGAATTTTGAAATAGTTTTCACTTCATAACATCTCAAGCTACAATAACCTCTCTCACTTTCCTCAAAAGTGTTACCAGTTGAGAGAAAAAAGGCTTTCTTTGAAGCCATGTTTTCAGAAATCAGAATTTTCCAGTTTTACACATGTTGTTCAAAGACAGTTTCTAGAAAGTTAGGTCACGGATCAGCAGGCTTGGTAACAATGTTGGAGGCATCATAAAGGTCAACAACATGGATTAGCGGTTGTCGAAGAATGTATTTAAGTATTAGATAAGGTTGTTGAAACATGTTTAAGGAGTTTCACTCCTATTTGTATTAGGACTCCTAAAATACAATTAGCTGTCAGTTTGTAATTAAGAAGTTTGTTTTATGAGTAGATAGGTGTCAATTTCATAAATTTGAATTCTCCTAAAAATGTATCATAGAATACAAGGTTGTAAAAAATCTATATGAAGCATGAGGTCGAATTCCAAAGGGTTGGCATTTGTATTAGAAAAATAAGTTGTGTTATGGGAGTAGAATGTGTGTTTTTCAACTTAATATAGAGATCAGTTTTACTACTCAAGATTCACAAGGGGTTTATGTGTTAGATGTTTCTATAACCTTTTCCAATTACTTATTTGCAGTGGTATGAGCATGTGTTACTAAGAATTCATTGGAAAATTCTCTAACTTCCTTCACATGCTTGTAGACTGTGTTTATTCACTGTGTTACTGTTTTACTTATAAACCTAAACCCCAAGTGCCTTGACTTCTATGTTTAGGTGATTATGATGTTTTGTTGAAGACTAATTTGGATCCATGGCCCAATAGATGTTTGCTAATTTTTAATTCAACCAATTCTACATTTTTGTCCATTTTCATGTAAATGCTAGGAAGGGACTGATATATATATAGAGGCTATTTAACTTTTCTAAAGCTGAGATTTCTTAGTGTACTTCAGTAAGTTTTATCTTTGATATGTTTTACTTCCATAGTCTTAGCACTTTTTACTCAGAATTCATGGAGGATCACGCTCTGATTTCCTTTGAGTGTTAAATTATGGTGAATTGAGTTCTTGGGTCCTATCTTTGGATTTTTTTTTCTTCAATGTTTTAATACTTATTAATCAGAATTCATGGTTATTCATGCTCTAACTATTGGAAATAATACTGAGAGGGGGGGTGAATCAGTATTATCAATTCAATAAAACTTTTTCATTTCCATACTGTTGTGTGTGGAGCATGATTGTTCAGAGATCTTTGTTTCAGCCAGATGTATACCCAGGAAGTTTGTACACCCGTCCACGCAGGGGGGTGTGGGGGAAACTTGTCCCCCCCACGGGTGTCCGAAGGAGATGATCCCCCCCACAGTTGGGGGGTCCGGGGACCAGCGGTTCCCTGGCGAGGGCTCAGGGATAGTGCCCCATAATCTAAAAATAGACGTAAAACTGCCTTGTAAAAGTATAGTAAGTTCTAGTCAATCTGGACCGTTCATTAGGCAGATGATTTGACAGTAGAGCTTATGTTTAGTTTA
>APFE030860301.1:52033-84088 GCA_000404065.3 Pinus taeda | reverse complement strand
TGACTTTTATTTACATTATCAAACGGCAAATGTGAAAGAACAAGATTGGCTGCTTAGCAGCAATTCCATGCTTCTTAGACAATCTCAAAACGTTAAATTTTCAAATTAAGAAAAACAATGCATTATCGAAGCAGTAGTGACCACAGGCAATGCTAAGAATGTTGGAATCCATATTATCGGATGCAATGGCCACCATTATTGAAGGCCTTCAGGAATAATAATGGAAATTATGGTGTTGGTCACTTGAGAATCACAGCAATCAAATGAGCAGCGAAGGAGGAAGAATATCTCCTTTACCTCGGTTTCACTGGAAGAAGGCTCTCGGAGTAAGCAAGTTCCGTCACCCGTGCAGATATCATTTTCGTTGGAGGAAACAAATTTTAAAGGGCTGAAAGAGGTCTCATGAGGGGGAGTTTGTAATAGTGAATTGCATATGGCAGTTGTCTCACATGGTTAAATGCTGGTAGGCGAAACGCCGGTGGAATCCCGAGGCCGTTACGCTGGGTACGGGCCCGCGTCCTGCGGCGGGCCAACATTTTCGAGACACTTGAAGCTGGAGTGCCATGCTGTAGTAGCTTGAAGCTGGAGAGCAATGGTGGAACTTCTATTCTTTGGAAGCAGGGTCCACTTCTCTCGTTGGCTGGAGGAGCTATGCACCATTTTCGAGTCGCTTGAAGCTGGCAAGTAGAGAGTTGCCAGTAGCAGTACGTGTGGTCTAGTTGATCCCAGAAGATCCAACGTTCTAGAGTGTGGTACAGTAGGGGCATGTACCCCAACAGTACCTTAGCAGCAGCTCGTCTTTTGTGTGGGAATTTCGGTTTTGTTTTCCTTTGTCTTTCTAACAATGGATGGTACAGTAATAGCAATCAAATTCTGAAAATGATAAAATGTCACCAACCATATCGCCATATCAACCAATATGTCCCCACAGTCTGGTTATTTGGATGTGGACCTTAGTTTTTCTTAGTCAGGAAAGCTCAAAAATTCAGATGATGCAAGGATGATTAAGTGATTTCTAAAAAGGTTCCAGATAGGTATATGCGTTGTCTTTCCTTAATTACAGGGTGCTTTTGTATTTATAAATCATTGTCGTGTTGTTTTTTTAAGCAAACCGTTGATCAGAAAACAGGATGTAAATGAAGTTGTGATTAACAAGCGTGTTTTCTTATTGGATGTAAATGAGCTGTGATCAAATAAGTGCCTTGTAAATGAAGCTGTGATTAACAAGTGTGTTTTCTTATTTGTAATTGCATCCAACACTTTCCTTCGGATTAGGATCGGGCAGACGTTGTCACGGTACATCAGTCCAGAAAAAGATTCAACAAGCCTGAGCAATTAACTATAAAGTATGAACTATGATGTTGATTCTTAAGTATAACGATATCCAAATAGTATTCCTATCTAATTAATATTAGAGGGAAACTTATTAATTTATTTATTTTAACATCATTATATATTTGAGAGCTTTGTTGTAATATTTTTCACCCTATGCCCTATTCTATACAATGTGTATTCATTTTCAAGGAAATAATGTGTGTTCTCTTATCATTTCTCACTGAGACATTGTTTTTATAATATGAAGTTCTATTATATAAATGGTGTTAAGTTTATTAATGTGAATAAAACTACACCACCACAATGATGATCCGACAACAAGCATTTAGGTGTGGAGAATAACTCGTGGGTTCCAACGTGTGTCAGCATGGTGACATTTTCTACAAGTGGTTGCTAAATTGCAGGTATATGCATACATACATTCACATATATAGTAAAAAGACAAAAGATTATCTTTTTATTGACTGCAACAAAAGATTACAAATGATCTCCTAATCTTTGCAGATATTGGAATGTAGTGATCCTTACTTCATATGATGAAAATGTGGACGCCTTAGCTTGCGAAAAGGTGATTTTTTTCTGTCAGATATGGTAAAAATCACTCCGGTGCCTTCACAATTAATTTAATCTTATACACTTCCACAAATTGTCAACTCTTAGAAGCCTCACTGAAGGATTTGTTAGGTTTATAAGGAAAAAATGAGTCTATAATACTTCAACATGATATATTTAAATATGAAGAATGATTGGAAAGACTGAGTGCCCTAATATCAAGAGGTGCTAGTTTGCATTAGGATAATAAAACTCTTGATATGAATGGTTTTACCTGCAATCCGTGATTAGATAGGTTATAGTACAACATATGATGAGTTAGTATTAACATTAGGAAGTATTATATGTTTCAAAACTGTTAATTAACTAACCTAAACAATCTAGCCATAGTTTCTTCAAGTTATTTGTCATTGTTTCACATGTGGATAAATACCAAATGCAAGAGTCCATAGTTTGTTATTTGGAAAAGATCACAATACCACCATTGTTGAAAGATGCCAAGAGAATTTGTTACTCAAATGTATTATCTTTTTGTGTGGAGAATTTACATTATTCATTTTCATGATATGTCCAAACACATTACACATGATTTGAGTCGTGATAAATTCAAAGGAAAATGTAGAATTGTAGGAGCACAATTATACAACCATGGTTGTAACTCTTAATTAGCTACTCGAACACATGGTTAAGAATTTTAATTTTAGAGTACCCAAAATCTAAGGAGAAAGGTCAACAATGAATACCAAGCTCGAAATAAGATGATCAAATGTGACTCTTATATATGTAAAAAATTTCATCAGAGCAAATTATGAATTTTAGTGCTTTTATTTATCAAGAGACTGAGATTATATCAACAATGACTTGATGGATTGGTGAAAGAAAGGTGATGTTATTTCCCTTACTTAGGTGAAAGGTTCTTCCATAACATATCAGGATGTTTATGTCCATTGTATATCTAAAATAGATTAATTTTTATTCTCAAGTGTTCATTGGAAGTGTCGTGTCAAAGAAAAAGTGCAAAATTCAAAGAAAAAAGGCACTTGCAAAAAATGGTGGAGGTAGGTTCAAATCTTGAGAAACTCCACCTATGACCTTTTAGCCAAAAAATTCTTACATAGCATGGAAGACATTTATGTCTATTCAATATCCAAAATATTGTAGTTTCCACTTGTATGGATGGAAAAAAATTAAATCAAAACATAAAAAAACAACGAAATTTATATGAGATCGTTAAAAATGTACCCTTATTCTCACAGTTTGGAAGTGTACATGGAAAATAGGTTTAAAGAAGAAAAAAATGTTGGGAATTGGGGTATAATTGATGAAGCACACATAGTATAATGGACAAAGAAATGGAATAACTTTTGCATATTTTTTTGAATGTGTGTAATGAGAAATTATTACAAGTGGTCATTATTTTCATGTGAACGTTTCAGGAATTAAGAAACAAGCTAAGATTTCATGTGTGTATGTTGGAAATTAATCCAAAGCCTAAGTTTTTGAGAGAATTCAGATTTCCATCCAATAATTTCCCGTTGTGGGTCAGCTGTATTATTCAAGAGATGGGAGTTGTTAAAGAATATGTATCAGTTGGTTCCTTTGTATGAAGTTATGAATTCCTCATCTGTGAATTCAATATTTAGAGATGTGAATGGCTTCTACACCACCATGATACAAGGCATAGAAAATCTAGAACACCGAATCTCTCCAAACAATTTTATGTCGATGGATTAACTTCAATAAAGTGTTTCTTGTTAAGGTCCATCCATACGAAAGTCATCCAATCAGTGCAAAAGTTGTAGCTTACAGTAGAAAACAGATGGCTTAACAAATACATGGACATCAGATCGAAGATTTGGGATGTGTGATACATATCGAAATGTGGAATTACAGGCCTGGAGAAATACCAAAATGTAGTAGATAACATTTTCATGGCACTGGATTCTAATAGTCCAAGCACACGATGAGGGGCATATCAGGGTGTTGGAGGCCATTTACTTGGAAAAAGAGAATAAGGTGTTGATAGAAACCAAGATTGAAGGATGTGGGAAATACTTTTTTCAATTTGATGGTAAGGCCTTCGAGGCCAATTTCGCAAAGTGGAATGGGTCCAATGGCCTCATAGAGTTCATGTATTCAATGAAAGGGATATGTATTTGATGAAGAATATAAGCTCATTTTTGCTCACATTGCTACTTTTGGGGCTCGTGTATAGTTTTAATGCGAATTCATTTTCTATGCATAATTTGTGTTTCAAGTCTTTCGTTTTTGCCTCATCATCCCACCTGCAATGTGGAGTGGATACTGAAATAGATCAAGTACGTTCTTATATTAATACACCATGTATAGTAGGCCTGAATTTTTTTATATGAGGTTGGCAGGAAATCGTCATTTATGTAGAAGCACTATATCCAACTGGATTTTAGGTCCATGGGCTTCCAACGGAGCAACAATAATGTTGAAAACCAAAAGAGCTTGATTAACAAAATTAACTAATTAGAGCACTTTTTCGATAGCTTTATTGATGAATTCTTCACCAAGATTCTTGATAGGAGGAAGTTGCTCTTGGAAAATTATAGGCAAGAGTAATATGGTCAATACCTAGGGGTTGATCATTTAGATTAGGACCTTAGGGAACAACCCTATCACATTTGTAATTTCTTGTAGCAAATGCAACAAAATGTCTACAAAGTTGCAACATCATGGAAGATGTGAATTAGAAGAAGATTAAAACAATTGCATCTAGTGAAGGTATCATCTTTTTAAAATTGTCATAAATTTGATGGTTGCACTCATCACAAAGTAATAACCTTTCCAACACATTCGTACACCTTGAGAGTTGAGAGGCATCAAACAAGCCACTTTCACTAGAGTAGTGAGGATTGGATCAAGATATGACTTGTTTTGAGTCTAAGATTTGGTCTTCAGTGGTGATTCTTGTAATTGATGTTCAATTCCAAAGAACCAAAAAAAGAAACCCTTGTAGGAAACTAAGCCAAACTACTAGCCCTCGAACACCAACCATGCAACCGTAATCAGTACCATCTATAACATAAATGTTACATGAACCAATTAAATCTATGGAGTAAGGAATAGTAAGATAAATTAACGAACCTAGAATTATCTTTGACTAAAAGCCCATATGTAAGCTAGAGTTGGAGTGCTAAAGGTTGTAATGGAGTACCAATACCTCCTAATTCCAACGAGTGCTTTCTATCTTGTGAATTTTCCCATTCATATCACTGACTTGTCTCTATAAATTGCATATCTATATTTGTATAAAGTCATAATCCAGTCATCTCTGCAAGACTAGGCCCTCACTAAGATTGTTAGATTTTTGCCAGAAATTTGGAAAGTAAAAGAAAACAAAGTAATTCCAAGGGGGTGAGCACTGAGATTTCTCAAGATTTTTTAGGTTTAGGATGCATTGGTCCCTCGACACCAGTGGAACCCCAGAAATATCCCACCTATGGCTGACAACATGGGCACCTTCCTATTTAAAATAAATAGTGGCCTGGATAGAAAACCGAAACTTAATGTACAATCCCCCTTGCCATGAATAAATGTATTAATATAACTTGTGTGTTTGTGCATGTAGGGAGCTTGTCACACCACCCAGTTCATTGATGTCATGTTTGATGGTGGGTTGGCTGGGTCATACCCCTACCTCATGATTCACCTCATTTTCCACTAGAATCGTGGAGTTATTTAAACTCGTTCACAAGTTTCTTAGAAAAAATATTATTTTAATTCATTGCCTAGTTATGTCATATTAATTTTGGAATACTATTTTCAAAATTCTAAATTAATTACCAACCATTATTAGGTGTGTTAGTGTCAATCATTTCTGCCTATCACCAGTGATCAAATATTTTTTTACCAAGTTTGTTAGGGGTCTCCAAGTCAAATTTTACCATGTCACTAGGTTTTTAGAATAAAATTTGATCACTAGTTAATTTGTCTAGGTTTATTTCTATTGTCTCAAAAATCTCTCATGTCAGTCGCTTACATCACTCAGACAAGTGTATCATCGTAAAGAGAATGTCTTCATCATATCAGTCATCTTCGTCAACATTTCACTCAGTCTAATGTCTTCATTAGGTCATTAGGGTTTCAAGGTAGATCTTCATTCATTCATAAAATCTGGCATAGGATGAGTTGTGATAAGCAACTCTTTTCAATAATTTTTATGAGATTTCATAAGTGCTTCATGGTTACAATCTGAAGGTTCTAAATGAAAGAAGTTTCACTTTTGACAAAGATAAAATAATTTCAAATTTCAAGTCTCCAAAGTGGCCAAGTTCAAAAGAGTGAAAGTCATGTTTTGAAAAGTAATGTGGGGCCCATTTTCACTCAAAATAAGATCACACTATGCCTATAAAAGGAAAAATGTCCTAAAAATATTTCATTGCATCCTTACCTTCTTTGTTTATTAATATCTCTCCTCCTTTGGTGAAAAAACACTGGGCTTTTTAGCTAAAATTGGCAAAAATCTCCAGGAGTTGTGCTTCTCGAGCCGGCATTGCACTTCTGCCAACAGCACTGCGCTTTGGACAGAGTGGCCCGAAACCTTCCAAAACTCAACAAAAATTGAATTTAAGCTTGCATTATGATTCTTTGCTCTTCTAAGTTGTTTAACATGTTAGAACCATAATCTTACTTGCTCTTTTCCTTTGGCAAAGTAAGTGCAAATGGTGAGTTTTGTTCATATAGGGTTTGTGTGAAATTCCATGCTTCAAAGCTAGTGAAAATGATGGGTTTTGTTAGATAGGGCATTTAAAACTTTAAAAATCACCTTATCATCCACCAATCAACTCATTTAATTTCAATTTACCTCACATTTTGACAAACTCTAGCTCATACTTATCATTTTGAACAATTTTCCTAGAAGGAATATTTTTAAATTCTCTTACTCATCTCTCTCTGATTTCACTCCATTAAAACTTCCTCAGTTTTCTACAACCCCTATCCATCTTCCAAAATTCCCCTATCATCATCTCCCTTCCCTAACTCCCTCGTTTCATTATTTCACTCATTCCTAGTTGTTTCTTTCATTTTCCTATTACCTAGGTGTTACCGGGAATAGTGTCCACTCGGAGCTGCTATTCCCACTAAGACTGGTAGCTATCTTAGAAACAAACAAGTAAAGTCTACTTTCACATTCCTTTATGAAAATAGATAAGAGTGGAACAAAGGACACCAAACTTAGTCTTGTGCTTGGTTCCCTTGTTTGATTCCTCTCCTTCCTGATAGATCTTTGCCGCTTCTTCTTCGTCTGCCCAGCTTCAAAGAGTACCCGTGGAATCAAAGAAGCATACTACTATCGAAGAATAGAGATCTATATTCATAAATAACAAAGGACCAGATATGTATTAACCATATAAATGCATATATAATCAAACATACAAGAATATGGAGGAAAACTTGAATAGCTTTATTAATATCAAGAATAGCAAGAGGATTACAACCAATAGTTCTGACCCAGCATCATCCTCCAGCAAGAAAACCCTTCTTCACCTCAAGTAAAGCTTAGATCACCCAACACTATGAAGTTTCACTAGAAAACCAACAACACTTCTCTACAACATACAAGATTCCAGCCTTTGGATCTCTGTGATGAGGGAAACATATATAGATGATTGTAGGGGGGTGAGTCATCTTCTGGGGTTTTGATTAGTGTCCACTCTATGATAGTTCTTGATTCCACTTGGAGACTGAAGATCTCTTACTCATCCCTGGTCGAAAAAAGAGAGGCAAGTGTTAGAGGGGAAGCTTCTGGAAAATTCCATGATCTTCCACCTCGCAAACTGTTTCTGCCATTTGTCCATTCCAGACAATCGCTTCCTACCGAGGGTCCATTCAGTATGCATCGTACCCTTTACACTAGGAAGGTGATATGCATCATACCCTCTGCACTGGGTATTCAGTATGGTCCAGTTTTGACCATTTCTAAGCAGTTTTTAGTGGAGAACTTCTGGGAGATGATGTAATCAGCTGACCTTGTTCCTTTAGGCAGTGAAGCAACACTTTTAGGGACTTAGGATCCTTCAGTTTATGGACATTTATCATTGGGGTGCAGTGCCTAAAAATGTCTATAACAGTTTCCCCCTAAAGCATGAGGTCGTTAATCTTTTGATGTCGGGTGAAATGCTTTACCATGAGGATCCGAAGTTTTTTCAAGATGGGAGGTGACCTGTAATAAGATACAATACAATACATTATCTTCATAAAAATTTTCATGATCTAATTGAGGTGGGAATTCCCATGCTTAGCTTTATAAATTCATTTTCATGTACATAGGATAGACAATCGTCTGTGTGGCAGACTGATGATTCAGACTCATCATCCTTTGATTTGGATGATCATCTGTTCGGCAATGATGTAGATTTGATGTCTTTATATTCCTGAATATATCACAGCCCGGATGGATGAAACTAGATTCGGGGTCTTCAAACTCATTCAATCTTCACTCAGAGTACAAGTCGATCCATGTGAAAAATGTTATGGAGTCGAACACGGAAAGACATCGCCTGATTACCAGCTAATGATGTAAGCTGTTAACAGGCGTGAGAGGAATCACCAATAATGACAATGACCCTCAAGGTACTACAGTACAATTCACGTGGTGTGAAAAATGACTTGGTGTCGAACACCACGCAAAATCTCTCGGTCGAAGGCCATTAATGTAAACCTATTGTCGAAAGTGAGAAACTTGCCATTGAGGCATGAAAGCTTCAAAGTACTTAAAGGGTTGTTCCTAGGTCGACTTCTTGGATAATGAGCTGATGTCGACAAGAAGTGACCCGTCGTAGGAGGGCCTTAATGAATCCCACATCTACGACACAGAATGAAGCAAATGATTTTGGAGGTGAAAACAATCTGATGATACAGGGTTCAAGGTGGCGGTCATGAAAAGAATGGAGCGTGAATGTATTGCAGTGGGTGAAACACAGGTGAATTCTCTGAATGAATTCTCTTGAACATATCGGTGAAACTGATGATGGATTGGTAGCATTAACCCCAAAGATGGATGGTGTGATGGACCAATGGTGATATGACCAGTGAACGAAACAACGCAACGTGGCTCTGATGCGGAGAGAAAGTGTCATGTTCAAGCATGACTTGCTACCAATAAAGTTTCTTCAAATTTTCTTCCCAATTTTCCCCAGTCATTACTGACCAGTACCTCTTTATTTTTGTCAAGATTGAGGAGGATAACATATGCTTGTTCTATAATCCACCCTTCGGGTGAACCTGTCGCTATATTTTAACGAGCCTAGCAACAGTGAAACTCGTTCTCGTCCATTTGGACGAGTTTGTGGCTATTCAGTTTTAACGAGTTTAACGACAAAGATAACTTGGTCCTTTTCAATTTTAGAGAGTCTAAAAGGGACGGAAAGGAAACTCCAAATATTATTTTTCGACATATAATCCCTTAAGTCCAAAAAGGTGTAAAATAATACGAAAGGGATGAATTTTTGATAGTTTTAACGTGCTGAACAAGACAAGCACTTGATCTTTTTGTGTAATAATCCCTCAAGTCGAAAAAGATTAAAATCTAGAGGAGGGATAGCACTTTCGATGACTTTAACGAGCCGGAGAGGCTAATCACTTGGAAATATTTTCAGTAGCACCTGATTCCAGGTAAGGTTTGGAATTTTCCAATCATGGCAGTGCCACAAGGATGGCTAATAGAATCACTCTTCGCAGATGTTTCTCTAAAGGGTAAACAATCAAATGGAGGTGAATGATTAGCTAAAAACAGAGTGGAGGTGATGATGAGAACACGACCAAGGCTCAAAAGCTGACGATAAGGCATTCACAATGGTTATTTACTAGAAAATTGGTTCATTTTTTAATGAGCTTAAACTCTGGGGGGAACATTTGCTCATTGCTTATGTTTATTTTTTAACGAGCTTGAATTTCGTGTTAAAACTAGTCGTGGCGGGTTTATTTTTAAACGATCTTGAACCCTGCGGTAACACTGCTTGCCTGTCATATAATAAGGATGTCTCATCTAAGATGCCATTTTTTATGGGGCTTGCACCTTTTAAAGCTTTGCCCCGGATCCTTTCTTTATGCAAGCTAGGAAACAACCAGCCTTACGAGTTTTAAGGGTTAGAGGACCTACAAATTTAAAAAGTAAATGGTCGCTCTTCGCTTGCATGCAAAAAGTTTTGCATGCCCCCAGCTATAGCAAAAAATTCCCAGGTTACCATGAAAGCTCCCCATCCACGTTGCAGACAAAATGCTTCCTTGGTGATGTCTACCAAAATAGAAAAAGGTGAGTGGCGCAATCGCCTCCACTCACATAACTTTGACGAGGGAATCTTATTCCAGCCTAATCCAATTTTCCTGTGAATATGGGTGTGTCTGACTAGTCATATATCCTCCACGGAAACCTACTCTATACCCAAGGTTTTCCTGCCGAAACAGACCAGGGTGCATGCCCCCTGGGTTTCAATCATATCCTCCTTAATCACTCGCGCTCATTAGGTGGAAGGACTGGAGATCGATGAGATATTCCTTGTGTGAAAATACCATTTAGGGATGGAATTTGACTATTTTCTATGTGTGAACCAGGGAATGACAGTTGGTCTACGAGCTTGACCATTCTGCCTTCATGCGGAAAACACATTCCTCTAAAGAGTGAGGAGACGATGGCTCCCATGCAATAAATATAGTCATGCCCAAGGAGTAGATTACAATCTAGGGGTCCTTGGACTACCATCAGGTTCATGTGAACAATTTTCCTTCTCAACGTAATGGGCACATTGGGAAGGATCCCTAATGGTCGACTGGTTCCTTTGTCAAAGCTTGTCAGATTTCTCATTTCAGGTAGAAGCGATGGAGAACTAAGCGCTTTCCAAGTAGTTGAGGAAAGGATACTCACAAAAGCCCCTTCATCTATGATGGTACCAGCCATGACCATTCTGTAAGCTTGTACAATGATTCAGAATGGTACACTAGCTGGTATACAGGGTCTGCCTAGTAGATTCCAGTCGAAGGAAACGACTAGGTTGCTTGGAGGTGGGACCGAATAGACGGTCGGATATGACTCTAATGAACTTCCTTCCTATGATAAAGGAATGGGTAGATTGCCCCCAAGTTCGTCGGAGTCTCTGTTTACAAAAATAATTTGAATGGTGTCGTTCTCTTTCTCTTCAGTGACGATATCATTTGAAGATGAGCATTCTAAAGGCAAGACCGGGTCAACTGCCGCCTCGACCTTTTGACTTTCATCTGGTATGGATTCAAAGGGTTCATTTTCAATGATAGACATTTCAGCCGACCATAATGGCATGCCAGCCGGATTTTCAACCAGTGGGGGACTTGGCAAGAGTTTTTTATATCGAGGAGGGAGCTGTAGTGGTGAAGCAGGATGGTCATCCAAAACTCTTTTAGCCTCATCTAGGAAGGGAAAACGGTGGACGACATGACTCCCTCCACACAATTTTCAAGGAAATTTGAGATTTCTTTTCTTTCCAAACACTTCGCTTTCATTGGTTGATGGTGTGCTTTTGACATGATCATCAGAGGTTGACAACACCGAATTGTGCAAACGAGGAGACCAGTCCCTTAAGATCTGAGGGGTGCAAGGAAAATCTTGATGACAGTGGTCTCCATTGCAAATGAGACATGCAGATTTAGGTTTAGATGGTGCAGTGTGAGGATTTTCACTAGACGACACTTGGTTGCCCCCTTTCACTTTTGGTTCTTTCTTCTTCTTTTCTTTTTTCTCTTTCTGCTTCTTCTTCTTCTCAGCTACTTGATCTTTAGCTTTACCAGCTTCATCAAGCGAAGAGGAAGGAGGAGAGGGAGAAACAGAAGAAGTAGAAGGCTGGGGGTAAATCTAGTATCATCTAGTTGCTGACTTGATTGTTCAGGAATTACGGTATTATGAATGACAGAGGTAGGGAAGAGCCATACGGGCAAACCAATCGTCAACCTTGGAAGTGACAATGTGGTCATATGGGGTGCACCAACATCTCCCCAAGAGGAGAAAGGACTAGCATTTCTTCCAAGGGGAAAACTTGGTTGGTAGACTCCATTTTTCTCAACCTAAAGATCAACGAGGGAACTTGTGATTTTATTCCGATTAAAATAAATTTTAGACGTTTTGACACAACTTGTTTTTTCAATTTTAAAGAGTCGAGAAAAAACCAAAGATGACTCTAGTCGCCTTCAATTTTTAACGAGCCTGAAGTGACAAGTGCTTAGATGGACCTTTTCTTTTAAGGAGTCTGAAAAGGAGCAAAATAGACTTCTCTGGAAATCTAGGCAGAGGGGATTACTAAACCAATCCCAAAACTGTAGAATACTTTTTACGGTACGACATTCAATCTTCCCGAATGCTGTGTTCGGTGCATTGCGATTGATAGGGCGACAAACACGGCTTCCTAAGGATAAAGGATGCTGCCTGTTGTGGTCTCCCAATATATACTCGACGATATGTCAGAGCACAAGTCCGTACTGGCACTTGTCGTCTCAGATTGGAGGAATCACCCAACCAACAATGAAAGCAACAGTTACCAGGTTTTACGACATCGGAATACGTCTCTAGCCTAGACTTCTAGATGTTATGCATTAGGTTCCAAAGCGTTTTTAGATTCATTAAATTTATTTTATAGTTTATCTTGTTTAAAAAATTGCCTTTCAGATTCACTGCATGATGTGTATACAATTCCTAAAATGTAGTCTAAGATGATAAACAATTGTTTAATCTTCTTTTGGTAATGAAAATCCTAGCTACTAAGGAAAGAAAGTTGAGAGTCTTTCAACAAAGAGCACAAAGCACACACAAAATGCACTATCCTAAATCAAACAAAGCAGTCTAAATTTCAATGCACATGCATGTATTTGTTTTCATCCTTCTTAATGTATAAATGACGATAAGAAAGCTAAGTGCAAATTTGAATTATTTTCATAGCGACAATACTTAACAAATTTATTTTCAAAATGAAGTGAAGATAAGGGAGACACTTTACGATTTCGAAATGAAAATTTCTTTTCGACACTTTAAAAATTACTCATTCAAATCAATATACAAGAGTAACAGTATAATCGACTATCAAGAACAATTGGATTCTCTTCTATAACTGAAAATGACACTTACGACACTTTCAGATTAAGAAACGACTGTTCGACTATGCTACTTCTTTGCAAAAGAGAACTGAAAATGGCGCACAATACATAAAAACACTTACAGTTCTTTGCACAATAGATGCGGAATGATGAAGAGAAAGGGGTTTTCACAGAGATATACTAACCACAAGCAGCAAAACTCCTGAATAGAACTAAAAATAGTGATCAAGAAACCAAAGTCTGAAGGTAAAGTTAACCTTCCCTGACCATTGCACCTGTCACACAGGGAATCCAGTATGCAGCACACCTACTGCACATAGGAAGTGTGATGCATACAGACTGCCTTGAAGGGAGGGTTCGATGGTACCAGTGCGAGACTTTTAACCAGTTTTTGCTCACAATTTGCAATTCAATTCAGGGATTTGGGCCAAGTAAGTGATGTTCAGTAAATGTAAATCACAGGGGTTGATCTAAGGAGGTTACTAGAGCCACCACTTAGGGCAATTAGAACGTTTGCAGATCGATTGTTTAATTCATAACAAAACCAGGAGATAGAATGAAGCAACATTGATCTACATTGCATTTGTATAGAAAACGTAGTTCGAAGGCTAGCTGACTTGACTTCAGGCTCCGTCAGTAAGTTTATAAAACAAACAAAGATAGACTAACAAACAATCTATTCGCTCCCCAGTGGAGTCGCCATTTTGTTACTAGGAATAGTGTCCACTCAGAGCTGCTATTCCCATTAAGACTGGTAGCTATCTTAGAAACAAACAAGTAAAGTCTACTTTCACTTTCCCTTATGAAAATAGATAGGAGTGGAACAAAGGACACCAGCCTTAGTCTTGCACATGGTTCCCTTGTTTGATTCCTCTCCTTCCTGATAGACCTTTGCTACTTCTTCTTCGTCTACCCAGCTTCAAAGAGCACCTGTGGAATCAAAGCAACATACTACTATCGAAGAACAAAGATATATATTCATAAATAACATAGGAACAGATACATGTTAACCATACAAATGCATATATAATCAAACATACAAGAATATGGAGGAAAACTTGAATAGCTTTATTAATATCAAGAATAGCAAGAGGATTACAACCAATAGTTTTGACCCAACATCATCCTCCAGTAAGAAAGCCCTTCTTCACGTCAAGTAAAGCTTAGATCACCCAACACTATGAAGTTTCACCAGAAAACCAACAACACTTCTCTACAAGATACAAGATTCCAGCCTCTAGATCTCTGTGATGAGGGATCCATATATAGATGATTGTAGGGGGGTGAGTCATCTTCTAGGGTTTTGATTAGTGTCCACTCTCTGATAGTTCTTGATTCCACTTAGAGACTGAAGATCTCTTACTCATCCTTGGTCGAAAACATAAAGGCAAGTGTCAGAGGGGAAGCTTCCGGATGATTCCATGATCTTCCACCTCGCAAACTGCTTCTTCCATTTGTCCATTCTCGACCATCGCACCCTATAGAGGGGCCATTCAGTATGCATCACACCCTTTACACTGGGAAGGTGATATGCATCGCACCCTCTGCACTAGGTATTCAGTATGGTCTAGTTTTGACCATTTCTGAGCAGTTTTTAGTGGAGAACTTCTGGGATATGATGTAATCAGCTGACCTTGTTCCTTTAGGCAGTGAAGCAACACTTTTAGGGACTTAGGAGCCCTCAGTTTATGGACATTTATCATTGGGGTGCAGTGCCTAAAAATGTCTATAACACTAGCGTTTTTATCAAAATGGAGGGAGATTCTTCACCATCATAAAAGAGAAAAAATCCTAACGGAGGGAGGATCCTGAGGTATGAACCTACAAACTGTAATGAAATCAACTCTTCACCATTCATTAGAAAATTCTTTGAAGATGTCAGTTGCCTAGGGTTTTGTCAAAGGATGGGTGAAGTAGGTTTTCATGAGAAGCTCATTGATTGGATAGCCACCAATTTGAAAGGGGAAAAAGCCATCATAGTAGGAATTCAATTTTCATTCTCTGTAGCTACCATCTCTCTTGCCACTGGGATACCTGATCATGGGGAGTATTGGTTCAAAGGCATGATCTTAGACCTTGAGAAATACAAACCTTTCTTAAAATCACCCTACAGAGAGGCTCACTCACACATCATTCCTTTCAGGTACCTGTTGGAAATGTATGCACCATTGATGAAGGTTGTAATGAAGTTTTTCACCTATGAGGGTTGATTTTCCATGTTGTATGGATACCACATTTGGCTGCTAATGAATTTCACAACTCTAAAACCTCTCAACATGTGTAATTACTTGTGTAGAAGTCTTATCAAAATATATGAGAAGGTACAAATGAAAGGCAAAGAGCATCAACCTAGCCTTTTCCATCATAGTTTAATAAAGATTATAGTCCTCCCTCAATTGGAAGAAAGGAACATGACATGGGATTCCTTCATAGAAACAACTTTGCAGTGGCGTGAAACTACTTCATCAAGTCATCATCAAGACACATCAACACAACAGGTGGAGATAGGGTAATCAAGAAAATTAGAGGAGGTTACTAAGTTACCTAAACCTAAGGTGACCATAATATATGAAAGAGGAAAAAGGCTTGTGTTTACTTCTCAAGTAGAGAAAAAGCCTTCTACATTAGCACCACAGGGATCACACTTACAGGATGAGGAACTAATTCAACATGATTTTCAATTAGTTGACTTGGAGGCAACAGATGAACCTTAAAACTTGCAACAAGTTATCAAGGAGGAAGATTCCAAAATCAAAGAGTTCATGGACAATATGGAAAGGGAAAGATTCATCATTTCCTTCCTTGAACAAGAAAACATTCAGCATAAGGCCAAACAACTAATCATGGAGAAAGAGAAATCGAAGATGCTACAGAAAGGAAGCGAATGTAAATCAATGTTGGAGATTGTTGAACATGATGAACAGGAAAATCAAATTGGAAAAAAGAAGCCAAGGACCAAGGGACTCAAAAGGGCATTGAATAAAGAAAAAGAAAAAAACTTAGTGGATGAAGACTTGGACATTAAAGACAGAATTGCGTTGGAAATCAGTGAAGACAAAGAGTATTGTATAATTAAGGCTAATGGACACCTATAGTAGCTTATTGACATGGTCAACAAGGACAACCAGCTATTGAAGCACATGGATCACCACTATCAAACCAAAAACATGATCTGCAACATCAAGCTCAAGCAAATGAAAAGCAAGCTAAAGGAAACCCTAAAGGACAAAAATGAGAGGATAACTTTGAGATGCTTGCTGAAGCATCCATGAGAGCATTAAATACCTCCTTTTTCACCTAATGACCAATTTTGGGGTTTTTTTGATCATTTTTGGTTTTTGGACAATTTTGGTGCAAAACTCAGAGATTGCACTAGTCACAGAAATGCAACACCTTAGCACTGCTCTCTTTCCTTAGTGCTTGAAATGACAAGTGACTTACATTTTTGGAAATATTATTACTTCCTCTCAAAGACCATTTCATCATATTTCTTAGACAGGTCTCAGATTTTCAGAAAAAGGAGAAAAAGGGGTCAAAAGTCATCATTCTACTCCTCTTTTTGATAGGCTTCGCGCATTTGGAGACACCTTGGGAGAATCTGTTTTTGAAGGCCTTACCATGGGTCAATTTCAATAATTAAAGATGTTATGGAATCTAGATCAAAAATTATAGTTGACCATTCTCTCCCATTTCAAATTTGACTTCCAAAAGGCACCTAAACTTAGCCTCAAAGTTGGCGCTTCGCTTTTCCAATTTTCTGAGTTTTTATTTAAAAATTTCACTTTGTAATTTCACAGGTTTTTAGTTTCACTTGGTCAAAGTTAAACTCATGATGTAAATTCAATATTTCGAAGTTTAGATGATGTAATAATATATAAATAGGCATGATAGGTTGCTTTTATGGTTAGTTAGGCCTCATAAAGAAAGGAAAACTCAAATCAAAGTCTAAGCAAAAAGTTTGTTTTTGACCTTCTCACTCTTACTTGTTGGTTGAGAGATTCTTGGAAACAATTCCACCACTTAGGGATTCGACCCCTGATGTCATGCCCCCAAGAATACGGTGGTCTTTCAATCGTGCCGGCGAGGTGCGGCACCACCGAACACTTTCTTTTTAACAATACTCGTGCACATGGACTACGCCTAAATTCACTTTCTCCTACTTAGTTTGTGATTCTCAACCAAGTATTATTATGTTATCCTTTATACAAATGAACACCCATACACATTCATCATCCACAACATTATATAAGAGAAATGCAACATTATAAAGGGAGGGGCAACTCCCTGCAATATGAGTCTGCCCAACAATATATTATACAACCTTTCATTTTTACAATGCACAAGTTAAATCTTGGGAAACCCCAAATTTACACTTAGCCAAACAACTTTGGCAAACTCGGTTGCCCAGCTCGTCGGCACCTCCGCACAGTCGCCGCACGACTCACAAACCCTTCGTTCACCTTGTCGCATCATTGTATCGTTTGCCCAACTCGGGCACGCCTCCAAGTCGCCACACATGGGCGCCTCCAACCGAGACACACCTCCGTTCACAATCTCAACACTTCACCGTTTCGTCGTGCACGAAGCGCCCTCACCCGGCTGCCCGTCCGCACGCCCACCGTTCACCCGTTCAACTTCGCCCAAGTCGCTGCACGACTTCACCCGGGTTGCCACACGACTTCACCCGGTTCGCCCGAATGACCTCACCTGGGTCGCCACACGACCTCGCCCGGGTCACCCAAACGACCTCACCCGGGTCGCCCGAACGACCTCCCGAATGACTTTTCCGAACGACTATCCAAACGAGTTTTCTAAACGACTGTTCGAACGAGTTCCCGAATGACTTTCCTAAACGACTGTCCGAACGAGTTTCCCGAATGACCGTCCAAACGATTTTCCCGAACGACTTTTCTGAACGAGTTCACATTGTTGATCAAATGCTTGATGGTCGTTTGCCTCCAAACGCCCTCCAATATATACGAGCGGGTGGCGGGTTGTGTCACCCGGCCGACCCACACTAAACGCCCGGCCGACTCGTTCATAATGTGTTGTCTCGCCCTGGAGGATGGTCAGCCCGCCCAACTCATGGGACCGCCCCCTCAACTCACCCAACACCTTATAAACTTGCCCGATGTTCATTTCGTTTCATTTTTTGCACGCACTTCGCATGGTGGAGTCGCCCTACCCGTCGCACGAACCGCAGGTCCTGACATCCTCCCCCACTGGAAGTCATTGTCATCCTCGACAATATCTCATCCCGACAACCATCTGTCACCAAGATCACCATACCAAAGTATACACCCCACCGGTATGCCATACATCGGAAATCATCTCAATCCATGATCATCAACCACCATGTCACAATCTCCACATGCTTCTCTCCATCGTGGAAGGCTGGTCCCTCCATCTCAAGCTACATGCCCACTGCAACATATCGTGTCGACCTCATCATGTGTCGTCCCCCATGTGAACTGCTGCCATGATACTCCAACACAATGCTAACACATCTCTGCACACTTTCAGACCCCATGTTTGAACTAGTTGGGTAGCTAATCCAACCATCACGCTCAAACCATGAGAGTGAACATCCTCATGCCACCATCATCCGTTTCTCAGAACATCCTGTCACATCATCAACTCGATCAAGAATCCATCCATATAAGTGTAAGCCATGCTCAGGTCCATGAATTAGTCCTCATCTCATCTGCAACATGCTATCTAAGGTAGTTGAGTCTCGGCTCAACCGATGCCCAAGTGTTGCCACCATGGCATCATCATCGTTGTAACTCCATCACTCCAAAGTGTCTCATATCGATCCTCCACATCAAGTCACTCTTTCAAGCCATTCCCATACATGTACTTGAAAGTATGCACCCCATCCTGCATCAAATTCTCTGACCTCAGCTCCTCAATGCATCAGATCCTCTAATTCCACCATATATGAAGTCCCCAAAAGTCACAACAACCTCATGTCGTCATGAGCTCCATAAGCCATCTCCAACCAACATCTCAGCAAGCATACAAGTCTCGGCCCAAAGGTCTCTGCAAGATGCCTCAGCTCTCCATGTAGTGAGAATGCCCCATAGACTTCTCACAACTCCATCCAAGTCCATGACTTTGTTATACAAGAGTGTAAAACCTCTCCATAGGCTCATAAGTAATAAGTCTCCATGTCATACTAGCACATCTATCTGCACAACATCCATGCCTTGGTACACCTCATTGGATGCCCATAAGTGACATCTCTACAAGTGCACCCACAATATGTCCATGCATAAGACTGACGTGCTAGATGTCTCCAACCTGATGTCCATGACTAAGTTGCCATGTAGTCCAACCAAGTAGACCCGTCACAAACATCGGTCATCCCTATCCAAGCTGCAATCTTCGGTCTAGTGAACTCGGTCACCCAACCATCTCATCATGTCATGAGTTTCCTCCATCGTAGCTCCTCCACCTAAGTGTCCACCAAGACTATGGGAAGTCCACCCAAAACATCATCATCACATGACTCTCTCCATCATAACTCCTCCACCAAAGGTTCCACCAAGACTTGCTCTTGGTCTCGGCCATGAGAAGTCCACCCAAGAGTGTGCCCTTAAAACTGTCCATGAGTCATGTCGGGCACTTAGCCATGTGGCTAAAGCATAACCCAATCATCCACAACGATCATCAAGTTCCACCCTTGTCACGGGCCTTTGTACCTTCTACCACAAGGTCACAAACAACCCCAACAAGTCCTGCAACAATCAACAATCCTTGCTTCTCCATACAAGGTCTCATCATAGTCATCCATGGTAAGATGCTCCCTAGCATCGGCAAACTGGCTTTGCCCTTCCCTGCACACGATCCATCTACCAAATGCTCAAATGAAACAAATGTATTTACATCATCATGAGGTTTCTCCATGAGAGTACCCCCATCCATACATGTCTGCAAAATGCACGATCCTGGTCCAACTTGATCAAACTCAAGTTCATCCTCCATCATGATCATGTCTGCAACATCTTCGGTCATCAAGACTTCCTCTTCCTTGGTAGTACAATCTGCAACTTCAACTTGCCCCATTGTCCAACCAAGTTGAAGAAGCTCATCTTCAACATTCTTCTCCAAGACTGCAAGCTCTTCTTGAATCAAGGGATTCTCCTTTTTCAACCGTTTCAACCTGTATAAGGTAAGCAAGAGCTTCCCTTCACATTCTTCCAAACCTGCCATGCCTTGTCCTTCATCTTCCCCGGTTCGTACTTCGTTCGAACGCCCAAACCATCTATACCTGCCCATACACAGTCCCACCTGTCCACCTGACAAGTGCCCAAATCGTATGACCAGCACGTAGTACCGCCTACCCAATTCTACGACACCCGGTTCCAACCTTTACCAGCTTCACCAAGCACCCTGCAACCATGAACCGGCCCTTGTTCCACTTGTATGTGAAACTAGCTTCCTTCACCTACAAGTACCTGCTTCTGTTATCAACCCAGCCATCAGCCAGCTCTGATGCCAAGTGTCATGCCCCCAAGCCTACGGTGGTCTTCCAACCATGCCGGCGAGGTGCGGCACCACCGAATACTTTCTTTTTAACAATACTCGTGCACATGGACTATGCCTAAATTCACTTTCTCATACTTAGTTTGTGATTCTCAACCAAGTATTATTATGTTATCCTTTATACAAATGAACACCCATACACATTCATCATCCAAAGCATTATATAAGAGAAATGCAACAGTATAAAGGGAGGGGCAACTCCCTGCAATATGAGTCTGCCCAACAATATATTATACAATATTTCGTTTTTACAATGAACAAGTTAAATCTTGGGAAACCCCAAATTTACACTTAGCCAAATATACAACTTCGGCAAACTCGGTTGCCCAGCTCGTCGGCACCTCCGCACAGTCGCCGCAGGACTCACCAACCCTTCGTTCACCTTGTCGCACCGTCGTGTTGTTTGCCCAACTCGGGCGCGCCTCCAAGTCGCCACACACGGGCGCCTCCAAACGAGACACACCTCCGTTCACAATCTCAACACTTCATCATTTCGTCGTGCACGGCGCGCCCTCACCCGGCCGCCCGTCCGGACGCCCACCGTTCACCCGTTCAACTTCGCCCAAGTTGCCGCACGACTTCACTCGGGTTGCCACACGACTTCACCCAGTTAGCCCGAACGACCTCACCTGGGTCGCCACATGACCTTGCCCGGGTCACCCGAACGACGTCACCCACGTCGCCACATGACCTCACCCGGGTCGCCCGAACGACCTCCCGAACGACTTTCCTGAACGAATTTTCTGAACGCCTGTCCGAACGAGTTTTTTCAACGACTGTCCGAACGAGTTCCCAAATGACTTTCCTGAAATACTGTCCGAACGAGTTTCCCGAACGACTGTCCGAGCGATTTTCCCGAACGACTATCCGAACGACTTTTCTGAACGAGTTCACATTGTTGATCAAATGCTTGATGGTTGTTTGCCTCCAAACGCCCTCCAATATATACGGGCGGGTGGCGGGTTGTGTCACCCGGCCGACCCACACTAAACACTTGGCCAACTCATTCATAATGTGTTGTCTCACCCCAGAGGATGGTCGGCCCGCCCAACTCATGGGACTGCCCCCTCAACTCGCCCAACACCTTATAAACTTTCCCAACGATCATTTCGTTTCATGTTTTGCACGCACTTCGCATGGTTGAGTCGCCCTGCCCGTCGCACCAACCGTAGGTCCTGACACCTGAGGGTGGGGAAGCTTTTTGATTGAGTCTACATGTATCATCTCTCATTCAAAGAGAAGGGTTGGACTTCAGACGAGAGATGGATCTTATGTTTTCATATAGTTAATCAAGGAGCAGTTGCAACAATTTTTCATGAATACTTGTTGAGTGAGATTTGTGGTGTTTTTTCCCTTCCATAATAGTTTCTTATTGATGAATACATCTCTCTTAACATGCTTCACATTTTTCATGTGATTTTCCTTACAGTCATATAGGCAGAATTCTTTACATTCAAAAAGTATTTAAACTTTTATTTAGAAATAATAAATAAATAAATGATTTATTTATTATCTAAATGATTAGTTAAGGAATAATAAACAAATAATGATTTATTTAATTATTCCTAAGGGATTTAGTCAAATTTAACAAAGAATAATAATTAATTAGTGATTAATTAATTATTCTTAGATAAAAATAAGAAAAATAATGATTTGAATGTTTATTTTTCATGATTGGGTCAAATTTGACAAGGAATAATAATAAAATAGTGATTAAATTAATTATTCCTAGAAGAAAATCAAATAAATAATGATTTATTTAATTATTTTTCATGGGTTTAACTATAAATTACTTAATAAAGTTGGTTTATTAGGTAATTTCTCGCAGTGAAAGCATTTTACTATGATAAAATTGGCTTTACATGGTGTATATCAGTCTATCTAGTAAATTAGGCTAGATGATCAATTTTTTGGTGATAATAAATTTGCCCCCAACATACGAGTGTTAGGAGAAAAATGTATGACCAAAGTACGTTGTAAAGACACAATCACTTAGATAGCACATGGGAGTCAAGGAGAGAGAGAGAGAGAGAGAGATCAATGAAGCTGAAGCTAAGAGAGGATAGTGGCAGAGGGGGTGAGACTAATGCAAGTCTCCTTTTACGTTTGTGGTACCACAATGAGGTGGGGGAGGCATATCCATAATTGCCAAGATAACTTAGTACAAAAATAGTGGTTCACCCAGAAACATGAAATTGAGCAACGAACTACATTTTGAATGGTACATGACATGCTGGCATAACATAACCAAAAAATAATACAATGTGACTCATATACTATTGTGGCCACCAACAACCCCCTCTTTATATAGTGTTATTTCTAATACTAAATAAGTGGGGACCCTTAGTCAAAAAAAAAAAAAAAAAATCAATTAGTGCTTATAATTCTTTTTGGATAAAGCTTACCATCATTAACTTAGGAAAATACCTTTGAAAAATCTAAAAAAGCTTAAGTTTCATGATAAAGGAAGTAAAGTCACTCCTTAAGAAATATCGCATCGCGCAAAAAAATGATAGGATGCCTTCTTATGAGCTAAAAAATGCGATAGTGCAATGCGAAGCTCCATCACATCGCATACATCAATGAGCACTCACGTTGGAAAACCTCAAAATCGCCGATATGAGATATCGCATATCGCATATCGCAAAAACACATAAAATACACATAATGATTAAATGATCTTGCAATATTGCGATTGTGTGATCGTGTGATCTTAAGATCTTGCGATGCAGCGATACTTGTGATAATGCGATGTTGCGATCTGCGATACTACAATGCAAATCACAGAATCATTCCATCACAGATTTTCCTGGCTCAATATTCAAGAAAATGTTTTTTCTATAAACCAAGAACTAGTCACGCGTTTTACTGTTAATTAATGAGTTATATGCCAGTTGTTAATAAAATATGGTTTTGTGTTTATCAAGGAGCCAGTTCATGTAAGGTGGTGTGTTTTTGCATATCTTTGGCATTTAAAGCTTTCCTGTCATTATTTTTATCATTACTTTCACCTCATTTGTAGACTGCAGGAATGAAGAACAAAAGGTTATACAAGACAGTATGCAGGATACTATGAGGAAGAAAGGCAGGAGTCCAAGTTCCATCTGGGAAGGCACACCTAATCTGCTTGGGGAAGAGAATCCTAAGGTAATGGGATTTGTGGCTACTACAATCCCATCAAGGTCGACTGAAACATCAGCTACATAGTTAGCTCATTCATTCCTACATTGGAAAGCAGCAAGGCCCCAAATTCTAACATACACGGATAGTGTTGATGATAGAGATGAACATTTTAAGGCTCAGGTCAAGAGCTTACGAAATCATTATCTTCCCAAAGTTTGAGCTTTATATCTCCCAAAAGGCGCAGAATGCGAAAAACGCGTCAAGGAAGCCCAAATCAAGAAACAAGGGCAGTTTCCGATGCGCGATTACCGGCTATCGCGCATCGCTGAGAAAATTGTTCAAAAAGGAAAGCTTTCGATTGCTCAGTTATCTGCAAAACCCAAATAATTGCAAGAGGCCACGCTAGAAATAGAAAGCTAAAGAAAAGGCATAAGTAATTTTAGGGTTAATCAAGTTAAACTATGAATAATACTAGGCATACATGGTAAAGTCACATAGTCAGCGGATGATTCCCAAATACATTATCTATTCTGCCAAAAAGATGGCACCAGATCTTGCTAATTCCATTTCACGGCACAAATTATAAGCTGAAGTCGGTCGATTGACTCTTCTCGGGCAATGCTGAATTCTTGCGATATTAAGGAGCAAATACAGAAATAGTTAAATGTTATATTTAATTTTAGAAATAGTTTTATTTTATTTTTTTCTTAGAAATAGGACGGTCATTTAAACCGCATCCTAAATTTTTGTAATAATTTATTTTTAGTTTTAGTTAGTAGTATTTAAACCCTTCTCTTGCATTTAGAGAAGGGTCCAGAAATTTGCCAAAACTTGTCCTCAGAACATGCAATTTTGCACCCTCCGAGGAGGTTTTCATGAATGAATGGAACATGATTTGTTAATGTTTGAATTTATATCTGCTACTAATGTTGCGATTTTTTACTCTTAGTGGATGTTAGATCAAGCAGAGATAAATCATTGTCGCTTGAAGCTCATGAGTAGGACTAGTTATAAATGGTACTTTTATCTCTTAAAGATTTATGCTTATGTGTTAAAGTGATATTCAGTTTTAGTTGTTTATATATTAATGCGTGAATGTCTGAGTTATCATTTGGCACGTTTGTACGGTGATAGCTATTTATTTATGCTTAATGTATGAATAGCTCATTATGCGATATGTTTATCACAACTGTTTTGTCTAGCTTTTTATATGAAGTGGTTCATCTTTATTGAATTCTTTTCTCATAATAGCTAAATGATATTTATTACTAGTTGTTATTTGAAATCTTTTTAGATCGCATAATAGAAGAATTACACCTTGGGTTAGTATAGACTTAGATGTTTTCTGCTCATTATAATACAATAGCATAGCACTAGATTAAAGTTAGAATTAGAACATCTTAATTATGAATCATTAGATTAGAAACATCAAATTCTACACACACACACACACTCATAAATTGGGAAACTGGTCCCATATCCCCAACCAGACCCGCTATACCAAATGGATAAGGAGCTGCCAACCAAGGTTTGGACCGAGCGGGTATCCCCCTTGTTGTAGACCCAATTTTCGGGGCTTCAACATATTTGGCGCTAGAAGGAGGGCTTGAACTATGAATTGAAAGTAAATCTAAATCTAAATACCATTGTAAGAGTAAATCACCCTCACCATCTCCCCCGACTTCTCCATTACACTTAAACCCAGAGTTGGAAGTCGTTGGAGCATCAACTGCTGCTACAAACCTTGACATTTCAGAATAATCTACTATCGAACCTCTTGAAGTCGAGTCTCTGATTCACAAAATTCAATGATTTTCTATTTCTCCTCAGAGATCTGATAAATATCAAGGCAATGTGACCTCACAATATAACCCTGCTCATCCCCTGACCAGATTAAAGAGTGAAAAGTTTGGCGTTCAACCAATCGAATGACCTCTACCCAAAAGAAAAAGAACAAGTAAATCACCTAAAGAGTCTGATAGTGAGACTCTTTCATCATCATCATCCATCTCAACCTCTCCACCGTGAATTCAACCATCCACTCCTCCTCTTCAGATCATCGTTCATCCACCCACTGGAACCCTCACAACTCCTGCTAAATCATCTGCAATCATAATACCCTTATCCTCCCAACTGCAGGGATCATCTTCTGCACTTTCCTTTGTTAGTAGATCAGCAATGACCCAAACTCCATGGAACAACCCTGGGGTAGTCTTAATGCCTACACCCTTGAGTCAAATACCGGCCCATCCTGAGAAATGGTTGCCTAAGTTTAATCCTGAAGCATGCATGCTAGCAGAAGAGCATATAAATAGCTTTATGCTATCCACTAATCTCAATGGGGTGACCAATGAAGATGCTGTTGTTTGATTTTTTCCTTATACTCTACAAGGAACAGCCAGATCATGATATTTCTCATTACCCTCTAGATCTATCACTAGTTGGGACATCTTCCAAGAACAATTCCTGACCAAGTTTGGTGATGACAGGTCTACGGAAACACTAATCAATGACCTATCCAACCTTAGGGCTGAATCAAGGGAACCTATCAAAGATTTCAATTTACAGTTCAATAAAATCTTAAACAAAATTCCTACTGCTTCTCAGCCTAGCGAAGAAGTGTGAAGTCAATGGTATATCACTGCTTTAGCATCGAACATAGCAATCTTCATGGACAGAGCTAATAAAACAACTTTAGCCAAAAGCATGAAAGAAGCAATAGCAGTAGAGAAACGTATAATAGCCCTATACAAGAAATCCACAATAAAGGAATGGAAATCCAAGAAAGTCACCTTCAAAGAAGATTCCAAGAAGAAACAAGCGAAAGATCCATTCAATTTGGAAGGATTGCAAAAAGTTTTGAAGACCATGTCTAATGAAATGGTCGACATCAAAAAGCAAGTAGCAGAAACGTCTTCAAAAAAGCCCCACAAAGCTTTTAAAAGAAGCCCTTCAATGGATTCAAAGCCTCCCAATGCTATTTCAAGTGTTGAATCCGAAGAAGAGGAAGAAGAAATTGCCACTAAAGGGAAAAGCGATGAAGAAGAAGTTGTAGAATTACAAGGAATGTGGGATTTCATCCTCCCACAAGAAAAAGATCAAGAAGTATTCCCAGTTAGCACATAAAGTAGAAATCATCTTGATCCTCCCCAAACTATCCCCAAGCCAAAGAGTGCAAGCTCTGCAACAAAAGATAAAGTCGCAACAAAGAAAACGACATCTAAAGTGACTCAAACCAACCCAATCCAAACAGATTCATCAACTCCATCTAAAACACTGATCGTTTCAGATGAAATGGAGTATAATATTATAGAAGACATGAAAAAAACTAGGGCCAATATCACTCTTTACGAATTGAGCAAGTTAAAGTACCAACAAAATATAATGTTGAAAGAATTACATGTTGTGCCAGTTGCACCTTTGCCAGCCGTTGTTCTTTCTCAAGCTTCCCATAACATGGGAAGAGCTCCAACTAATGCGACCAACAAGATTGATCCAACTAACATCGCTTTAATTGGAGGAAGATTGAGATCTCATATTGCCCCATTTCTCCTTACTTATGAAATTTTCAATAAGAATGTACATAATTTCTTAGTGGATTCTGGAGCTTCATTGAATATTTTACCAAAGTCCATATGTACTAAGTTAAATGTTCAACCACAGAAATCTGTTGTGCACATAGTTCAGCTAGATTGGTCGCAAGTCGAAGTGATTGGCGAACTAAATCAAGTAACCATTAGGCTATCATCCAACCCAAAGGTATGTCAAGTTATTAACATTTTAGTTGCTGATATTCCAGAATTTTATGGCTTAATTCTTAGCAGGGATTGATCAGAAAAACTTCATGGATACTTCGCAATTGACTAGTCGCACATGTGGCTACCCTACAATGGTAAACGAAATCAAATAAAATTTGAACGAGAACTACATCAGAAATACATAGTAACAGAATCAGAGGGGGAAAATGAACCAGTAGCATATAATAATAGCATTATTGACAATTACTCAGTGGATTCTTTCCTCGACAATTTTAATGCTCATATGTCACCTTACTTAGAACATTCTGTTTTATCCCAAGTCGAAAATTTTTCTCAAACGAATAGTTCAAATTGTATCAATTTTTTAGATAGTCCTGTAAATAAATCTTTGTTTTGGAAATTATTTTTTGATGGTTCTGAATCTAACGAATGAGAAGGAGTAGGATGCGTGCTAATTAGTCCAGAAGGAGATAAAATTATGTTAGCATGCAGACTCGAATTTGATTGCACTAACAATACAGTAGAATATGAGGCTTTAGTCCAAGGATTGTACAAAGCAATCGGGTTAGACGTCATGTACCTACAAATTTTTGGAGACTCTGAAAATTGTAGTCAAACAGGTACGTAATACTATACACTGCTTATCAAGTCATTTAAAACATTATCAATCATTAGTTGAAGATCTGACTGAGCATTTTATAGCATTTAATATTTCATCAATTCCCAGACTCCAAAATGCAAGTGCGGACCTTTTAGCCTACGTAGCTTCTAAGCTCATTCCTTCAGAAGATTTTAGTCCAGATAGATTCTCAAAAGAATTAATCTTTAGACCTTCCATTCCCGATAACATCAAAAATTGGAGAATATTCAACGACAATCCTCATATCGTGAATTTCCTCACATTGGAAGGATCCTACTCCAATCAAATAATTAACGAATACCAACATGATCGACAATTGCAACAAGATAGCACTAAAAATGCTACACCTAAGTCGATGGTCAAGTTAGAAGATCTGTACAATTTGAAAGATCAGTTTGAAAGGTCTACCAATTCAAAACTCCAAATTTCAACTTTGAATTACGAATTAGTAAACCTAGGAACCGATGCCTAACCACAAAACATTAATCTAGACCTCGGCCTAGCCCCTGAAGAAAAATCAACATCTATTCGTCTTTTGAGACAATCTAAAAATGTTTTTGCTTGGAACTATGATGAACTCAAAACATACGACACTTCCACCATCTATCATACTATTCCAATGATCGATAATGAAAAACCTGTCCAACAAAAATTGAGAAAGATCCATCCCAATTTAGAAAATCAGATAAAGACTGAACTCAATAAGTTATTGAAAGCCAAAATAATCTTTCCCGTCAGACATTCTAAATGGGTTTCCAATATGGTACTTGTTAGAAAGAAAAACGAAGATATTAGAATTTGCATTGACTTTTGAAACCTTAATAAGGCCTGCCAAAAAGATAATTTTCCTTTACCACCTATGGAACAAATATTCCAGGCAGTGGCGGGCTCAGAATTAATGTCTTTCTTGGACAGATTTTAAGGATACAATAAAGTGTTTGTACATCCTGATGATCAATTAAAAACCACATTCAGAACTAAATGGGTCACATACGCATATCGAAAGATGCCATTTGGTTTGATTGATGCTGGTGCCACATTTCAAAGAGCCATGGACATCACATTCAAAGGTTTACTCAATAAATCTGTAGTAATTTATTTGGATGATATAACCGTGTATCCCAAGAAATGAAGCAACCATCTTAGAGATTCAAAACAAATATTCCGATGTTGTTTAAGGTATGAAATTTCACTTAACCCAAAAAAATCGTTTTTCGCATTAAGTGAAGGGAAATTTCTAGGATTCATAGTGTCAAAATCTAGAATTCACATCGATTCCGACAGAATCAAAGAGATTTTTGAAATATCCCTACCTCACAACAAAAAAGCCATGAAATCTTTCCTTGGTTAGATTAACTTTGTAAAGAGATTTGTTCTAGATTTTTCAAGAATCGTGTCTCCTTTACAGGCCATGATTAAAAAGAACTCAAATTTTAAATGGGGCCAAGATGAACACGAAGCATTCAACTTGATGAAACAAGCTATTATTAATGCTGCATCTTTAGCAACTCCAAATTTTCAGAGCCTTTTGTTTTATATACATTTTCCTCAGATAGGTCATATGCAGCGATACTCACTCAAGCGAATTAAGAAAAGGCGGAAGCCCCAATTGCTTTTTTCAGTTCAAATTTATAATGTGTTGAATTAAATTATTCAGATGTGGAGAAACAGTCTTATGTTGTTTTCAAAGCAATCAAATATTTCAGATATTTTCTACTCAAAACCCATACTAAAATTATAGTACCGTTTCCAGCGATAAGGAATCTTCTAGTATGGAAGGATGTGTGTGAGAAAATGGCCAAATGGGTTACTTCCTTACAAGAATATGACATAAAAATCAAACCAACAAACATTGTAAAAGGTCAAGGCTTTTGCAAAATGCTGGCTAGAGCGTTGCGAATTTCTGAAAATCGATCTACAGAGGTACAAATGTGTGAGGTAAGCCTAAACAATGTTGAGTCAATATACGATGATATCATTTATTATCTTAAGAACGGATATGCTCCTTCACACCTCAACCATACTAGGAAAAGTGCTCTAAGGTGGAAAGCCAAACAATATCAGCTCATAAATGATATTCTTTTAGAATAAATTATGATTCTGTTCTCCTTAGATGTCTTGGGAAATCTAAAGTTGAAAAAGTTTTGCAGGAACTCCACGATGGCACAGTAGGCGGACACTATGCTGGAGATGCTACTGCACATAAAATCTTGCGTGCAGGCTATTACTGGCCCACATTATTCAAAGACTTGCACAGTTAGGTAAAGAAATGTCAAGTCTGCCAAACTACTGCTAGGAGACAAAAGAAGCCATCCTTGCCACTGCAGCCAGTTCACATTGAGCAACCTTTCAGTCAGTGGGGATTGGACATAATAGGTGAGATCGTTCCTCACTCTTCTAAGTAGCATATATATATATCCTTACAACAACAGATTATTTTACTAAGTGGGTAGAAGCAGTTCCACTCAAGACGGCTAATGTTGAAAATATCATTGAGTTCATAGATCAATTTATAATCACCAGGTTTGGATTGCCTTCCACTTTAATGTTTGATAATGCATCATACTTTTTTGGAAATGCAATGACTGAATTTTCACTTAAAAGAGGATTCAAACTTAAATATTCGGCCAATTATTACCCATAGGGAAATGGGTTAGCTGAGTCTACAAATAAAACCTAATCAGGATTATCAAAAGAACAATTGACCTAAATCATAAAAATTGGCATAAGTCTTTAATATATGCTTTGTGGGTAGACCGAATAACGCAAAAAACTTCCATTGACACTTCTCCCTTTAATTTAGTTTATGGGAAAGAAGTGGTTCTTCTGACTCATTTAGCAATTCCCTCTTTGTATTTAGTTCAATACATTGACGAAGTACCAACTTCTTTCCTACAGCTAAGACAAATGGAAATAATCAAATTAGAAGAACAACGAGAACAGGCTAAGAAAACCCATGGTCATCATCAAGCATTAGTAAAATCCTCTTTTGATTCAAACATAATGACCAGAAAATATTTTCAGATAGGAGATTTAGTTTTAAAATGGGACAAAGCTCATGAAGAGAAAGGGAAACATACAAAATTTCAAAGAATGTGGCTTGGTCCTTTTCAAATTGTAGAAGTCATAAGTCCATCAATGTTTATGTTACAGGATTTAGCAGGTAAAAGAGACTCTTTTCATGTTAATGCACAAATTCTCAAGAAATTTTTTCCATAGAAGATTATTCTTCTATTTTGTAGAGTAATTATTTTTCTTTTCATAATAAAAACAATTGTGAATGGTTACATTAGGCATTTACGAATAAGATACCAATTCTCTTTCATATTTTGATTTTTCGCTTGTATAAATAGCAAATATTTTAGAAAATTGATCTTTATTATTGAAAGATATAGTTAAAGACTCTAACCTAGATATGATACTTGTTTTTGTTAGCCTCCTATACCAATAGGTTTCATCTTTCATGATTGTCTTGATCGAACTATGGAATATGTTCAAACCTTCTTTCTTGAGCAAAGGTGTTCCATATTCTTGAAAAACCAAAAAATCAACAAAGTTAAAAAATGTAAAGAGGGTATACCCTAAAAGAAAAATCAAAGGGTAATAAAAATAAAGTGGTCAAAAAGAAATGAAAGAAATGAACCCCAAGCAAAAATAGACCAAGGAAAGTGTGCAAATTCAAATGCCACTACTACTTCATTTTTGTAATAAAACAATTGTGTGCAGCTTGTCCAACCTTTGCCACAATTCATGAATAAGTCAAACTGTTTAAACTTGGCTTACTCATATTTCAATTTCATGTTATAGATTAGAGAATAAATATCTGACCAAACAGTTTAATCTTGGCAGATAAGTAGATAGTTAGAGTTAATAAAAGGTGCTCAACAGTTTAATCTGAGCCCTTGGATGTAATAAGGGTAGAATTAGATAGATTTTCCTTGTAAAAAGAAAAAATGTTGATGAGGGTTTGCAAGTCTAAATGCACCCTAATAAAGAAGAGAAAATGGTAGTATT